>JBBPKN010001176.1:0-20224 GCA_038089275.1 Pulveroboletus cf. rosaemariae | reverse complement strand
AGGGGGGGGGCAATGATCACGTGGCATTCAGACCAATCGCTGCAACAAAGTACACGGTTTCGATTTACAAACACAACCGAGATAGCATATCCCACCAGATCGTACATCCACCGCCAAGCAAGAACGTTCTCAACAGTATAAATAATGCACCTTAATGCCAAGCTCCTGGGATACCTCCAGATCCGCCTACTGGTGCGCCACCACCACTGGGGAGGAGTTCCTCAACCAGATTGGTGACAATATCTTCTTCCGCGTCTTTGGTGACAGGTGGATGCGCGAGTAGTTGGTCCATCACCTTGCCAGTCAAGTTGGGGTACGTCCCCTCCGTGAAGCCCATCTGCACCATCAACTTTTCGAAAAAAGCATAGCTATAGAAGACAACACGTACGTCTGACAACTTCCTCATGATTCGGTTAAACGGGCGGCTCTCCCTGTTCTCGTAAGCTTGTCCACGATGCATGTGACCCGTGGTGTGACTGCGCCTAGGAACGCTAAACATCTCAAGCTGTGGATAGGGACCGCGCGCGTTGCTGACAATATGAATTCCCGAGGCAGCTACAGCGGATTCAGAAGCCTGGTGTTCTGGGGTTGGAGCAGGAACAACGGCAGGCCCATTACTGCTTGATGTAACTTGCGTTGGATTATCAGAGGTCTGTCTGGAAATACTGTGACTGGATAGGGGTTAGTAAACTGACAAGGTGCTGTACAAGGCCAACCTTTCGGTCGTAGGCGTTTGGTCATGGCGCCTAGACTCTGACATCTTTCTGATGGCCTTTGCTTGACGATACCTTTCCTTGCGTGCTCTGTAGTCCGCCTTCGCTTTCTCAACCTCAGCACGAAGCTCTTCAGGTGTAGGTCTTGAAGTTGACGGCGGCTGAACAGTAGTGGCCTGGGAGCGCTCTGTGGCTGCGGGCACTCGAGCCTCAGCAGCTGTTGGAAAAACTTCTGCGGTGCCGGTTCTTGCATCGTTGCTATTAATAACAGACTCTGCACGTTCAAAATCAAGGCCCCAGAAGCGAGGAGGGGGAGGACGTGGCCAACCTCGGAAGGCAATAGGAGGCGGCGGGGGTGGTGGCGGAGGTGGTGGCGGGTGTGCTAGCCCACTCCAAAAGGGAACCCCCGGACGGGTGAAAGGTGTTTGGCCGAACCATGAGTGGTGATTATGGCGCGGGTGAGGAGGCAGGTGAGAGTATCTAGAGAGGGTTGGTACTGCGCACGGTGGTCTTGGTATCTCGGATGCTTCAACACGAGGAGCCTCGGCAGCATCTCCGGATGGCTGCGGACCCGTGTGCTGGCCATCTTGAACGAATTCACCGACTGTACGGAAAATCCTGCCAAACGCCTCCGTAACTCGTGCACCAGCCTCCTGCTCAGTGACACGGCGAAGCTCCTCGAGACTCCTACCGGTCTCCTGTAAGGCGGTTCTGTGGATACTCTCGGCAGCGCGCGAAATCGCGTCGCGATGAGCAGCCCAGTAAGTGCCGTTTGTAGTGTTCATGACAATGTTACGGATACATTCGGACAATTCCGGATGGGTTCCAAGGACAGTGGATATGGTAGTCAAGAGAGTGGCAATGTCAGCTACAAGAGAAGAGGGAATGCGATCTGGATTGGGTAAATCCAAGGATGGAAGAGGGGGATCATCGTCGAGAACTCCCGTCTTTTGCTCTTCCGCAGGGAAGGATCCATCAGCTTTGAGAGACTGTTCAATGACCACTGGGGTGCTCTGCGCCTGAGCTGGAGTGGTAGTACCACTCCTGGGAAGCTGGACAGTAGATTTTGCAGCAAGTCCGGATACCTCCTCGGAGTTCACGTCGAATACATGAACGGGAGGCTTGGATGGCGCTTCGTTGCCGATAACAGAGCCGGCGGACGAGATGTCGTCTTCCAAGGTGACTGCACGTCCTTTGCCTTTGTCATTGCTCTGCAAAGCGAGTGGGGTAAAAGTGAAGTCGGAACGGGAAACGTCTCCACCTCCAGACTCGGCTGCTTCGGACTTGGAAAGGCTGACGTCGCTCTCTAGGACTTCCACGAAAGCATGAGGGCTCTCAGGAGCGTCTCTGGAGAGGAAAAGACTCCCCATGGGGGCAGGCAGACGCTGCCACTCATCCTCTCCGTCAAGAACCAGGGGAAACACCTCGTGACCGCCAAAAGTATTCCGAAAGTTGGGCTGTTGTGGCGTAGTGACAGGGAGTGAGTGAGACGCTGTGTTAGCGGCGCGAAGGCTGCTAAGATCATGGACAGCGAGCTTGATAGTGTCATCGCAAGTGGAAAGGACCGACGTGTAAAAGTCCTGAAGCTCCCCGTCAGAACTAAGAGTCACTTCATCGCCGTCACAGTCGACGTAAGATACTCCGACGTTTTCGATCGCGATATTGTATAGACTAGCGATTCTGGGGCAAAGAAAGGGCCACGTTGGCCGCGTTGCAAAAGTGATGCGGCGAGTTAAACCATTTGTTCTAGTGAGCTTGAACTGGACCGTCATGCTGGTTGTGATAATAGGTCGAGGAGAGACACCTCTAAGAAGACGCTCCCAGGTCTAATGCTCGTTTCAAACTCCGACGTGCTGCGGCACAGCAAATGCTAACTGCGGGGTCGATGAGATTCGATTCCGTTCCACCAACACAACGAGTACTAGAACAAATGCACAGTCTCCATGTCGTGCATGTAAACACGTTCCACATGCGCCTGCTCAGGCGAAAATAGCTACACGAGGGTCGATATCCCTGGGGTTGTTGAGCTACGCGGGGACGTCTGAGTATGGTGCAGCACCGAGGGACTCGTAGGTACCCACCCTATAGTTGATGTTCAAAGCGCTAATACTAGCCATCTCAGCATCCGTCAGGTCGAAGCTGTTGCACTGGATGTTAGTGATCAGTCTTTCGAGGTTGTTACTCTTCGGAATGACAGCGAGACCGCGCTGGGTCGCCCACCGCAACAGGACCAGGGCAGTCGCTGTGGTATGAGAATGGATCATCGTATCAACAAACGAGATGCAAGACGACATACGCTTCCCGTGAACTGCTGCAATCTTTGTGATAAGGTCGTGCTGAAGCAGAGAAGCCGAACCCTTGGCCATGTCAAGTTCTAAATAGCTCTGAGGGCCAAGGGAAGAGTACGCTGTTACAGCGATTCCAAGGGTCTTACAAAGACCGACTAGAGCTTCCTGGGTCAGGTAGGGGTGCAATTCGACCTGGAGAACCTGCGGCTCGTACTTGGCATAGCGAAGCACGTCGAGGATAAGTGATCCCTGGCAGTTGCTGGAAAATGGTCAAACATGCAGCAACCTCTGATGAGCCAACTACATACCTCAAACCAACGTTCTTCACCAACTCTTCGTCGACAAGTTCCTCCATGGCTTTCCATGTTTCCGATAATGGGGTATTCTCTGACTCGCTGCGTCAACTCAAATGCGGAAAAAAAAAGTGTGTACCACCCACGGAGGTGTACTTTGCCATCATCACCGAACCACTCGGGGGGGTAACGGTGACTAGGGTCAACGTATTGGAGGGAGATAGGGAAGTGGACCAGGAAGAGATCGAAATAGTCAATGCCCCAGTCGCTAAGCTGTCTTTTGGCCGCTTGTTTCACCTATTGTTATTAAATAAGGAGACACCATCTCAGGGCAAAAGTCGTCTTACGTGGTCATGGGCATGGAAGGTGTTCCACAGCTGTTATCTCGCCATCAGCTCGTGTGTGTGTAAATCAGCCAAACCTTGTGGTTGGACTCGCCTTGGAAGTGATAACTGAAGAGGCATGATTAACTTGACTTAATACACGAGGATTTGCAGCTCACAGAGATCTTCACGCTTCACGAGGCCCTCCGCAATCGCCCGGTGGACACCTTCTCCCGCTTGTTTTTCATTTCCGTAGTCGCAGGCACCATCGAGAAGACGGTAGCCAGCCTTGAATGGACATCAGGCGCTGTGGCAGTACCCCAAGTCGGTGGAAGCTCACATCTGCACAAGCACTTTTGGTAACCTGTGTGAGGGGGCTGAGCACAAGACAAACTTTTCATGGGAGCAAAGCTACCTTCCAGAGACCGAACCTTGGGCGGGTGCAAGAAACAGTTTAGTGAAACAGTTCAGCATCGACCTTGGAGACGTACCCAACCAAGGGCATCTATGATATGTTGATCTGCGATCAGAGGAGCATATCAGAGAGGTGGACACATGCCTTTTGTCCTGTTCGCTTGAGCGTAATGGTGGCCATTATGTTGGTGATCGATATCGATGAGAGCTGGGATCCATCATGGGGACGGTGGGCCTTTTTCCAAACATACGGCCCGGTGTCCGCGTACCTGGACGTGGAATAGCAGAACGCCTGACGCGTACTCCAAGTCCTACAATTTGGTCCAAGTTCGTGTCTGAGGCACTCTACGACAGAGCACACCGCTGCTCACGTCCAAAACTACTGGAGTCCGTTCGAACAAACCGTGCGTGTCGTCTTGCATATCCAGCTTCCGCCATAAACTTTTTACTGCCAGCACACACTCAATTCTCGCAGACAGTCTCATTGACATGCGCTTCTACGTCCTAGGAATCGGACCCATTGGTTCCCTCCTTGCCCATCACCTCCGAACGGCACTCCCACGTGCACATTCCATCACCCTCATACACAAGTCTGTGAGTCAAGCACGGACTGCGGCTTCTCTCGGTGGCACAATATCTGTGGAGAACCAGGGCATAGTGCATACCAGCGACGGGTATGATATGGAGGTTTTCGAACAGGGAGACTACTCTGGCGCTGGGATACCTTTCGACTCCAGCCCCTCCAGGGACCCAGCTGAATGCTACCCGTCATCCTCCGAGCACCTGAGGACTGACCACATTGAAACACTCTTCGTCACGACTAAAGCGCAGAATACCACAAATGCCATCTCTCGGATGCTTCCCCGTCTGACGCCTAGAAGCACGATCGTGCTCCTCCAGAATGGGATGGGTATCTACGAAGATCTCGTGCACAAAATTTTCCGCAACCCCGAAAGCAGACCTCATTTCATCCTGGCTTCGAATACTCATGGTGCATGGCTCAAGTCACCATCACACGTCGTACACGCGGGAGTTGGCGAAGTTGAGTTTGGTATCATTCCAGACAATCGTGGACGGGACTTCGAGGCATCGTTGTCGGAAGAGTGCAAGCCACAACACGAACGCGAATTTAGTCTCGACGACATAGCGCGTCGAGGTGAAACGTCTTATGCACAATATTCAACTCTAAGGGACACGGTAGCTGTTCTTAGCTCGCTTGATGGGCTCGACTGCAAGTGGAGGCGTATGTCGGACGTACAGCTAGCAATGCGCAAGAAGCTAGTCGTGAATGCCGTAGTGAACCCCCTTACAGCAATTCTCGGCTGCCGAAACGGTGCTTTGTTTAAAGATGAGGCATCCAAGCGAATGCTACGAGATATTTGCACAGAGGCTGCTGCTGCATTCCAGGCACAGCTCGAAGCTGACACGCAGGCTTTTCTTAGCTCGCTTGTTCCAGATGTAGAAAGGAGCCAAGCCCCTTTAGGCCCGATGCCACATGATCTTCAAGCTGACGCGCTGGTGCAGGAAGTCCAACGAGTTGCCCAACTAACGAGAGGAAACATCTCGTCGACGCTATCTGACATTAGGAAGGGCAGACTAACTGAGATATCTTTCCTGAATGGGTATCTTGTTCGTCTTGGGAAACAATATGGTGTCCCAATGCCCGTGAATTCAGCCCTTCTTAACATGGTCAACATGCGAAGCACCATTCCTCTTGACCAGATGTTCTGAGCAGTGCCTATGTCAGGTGTCCCCACCCGTCCACGTAAACCAGGAGCCCGTTTACCCCCCAAAAATTAGCCTACGAGCCGAGTTATCGTCTCATACCACAATTGAATTGGTACGCCACAGACCTTGCAATGTATGTCGCTTTTTGTTTTGGAGGACACGGCAGTTCATAGATGGTGGCCTACATGTATATCAATATCCTGTGGTCATAGAGACGTAGTACCTTGAATGATTGGAGTGCATTCGCCGTCAGAAACGAGTACCAGCAGATGATGACTGGTCGAAGCCTAGCCCGTCTTAGAATCCCGTATAGGGTCAACATTCTGCCAGTTGAAACGTTTCCGATCCCTACTCCGGCGATATTTAGGGTATCCAAGTCTAGCATTCTTCTTCTCACTTTCCTCAAGCATCCATCCTAGTGATTCACATCGAGGACTAGGGCCTCCTAGATGTACCACTGTCTGGGTCGAATGAAGTATGAGTGTATCAATCCGAATGGAATACTCACTGACCCACGTGCTAAAGCGACCTTGGTGTCCATGCGGCTGCGGTGTCTATGCGCGTGCTGTCTCTATACTGCGTCTGTGGTACCCTACCTGTTCTTAGCATCCAGAACCCCACATAGCCCCACCAAGGTCCGACTCCAACACGAGATGTACTGGTAAACATGGTGACGGGATAGAGCTATGGCCCGACAGTGAAACGTGGTGCTGCACCCTGCGAGGAAGCTTCGTTTTGTTCCTTGGCTCCCTCGAAGGAAATGTCCCAGTTTCAGAAGCTCGCAAAGAGTTGTCGATCGCGCCTTCAACTACAGAGAGGAGAGGAGGTTCGTACAGTATTGAAGCGTTGGGTGCAGCCTGTGCCGGGGCAGATACACTGCAACGTGATGTAGTTTGTGTCGTTGAGCTGGAGATGAGTCGACGATGCCTGGCATGGGTTATGAGCCGCTTAGAGTGACTTTGAATAAGACGTCTGACGCGCTCTTCATCATGTTTGACACTAAACGTCACACCAGTTGGCCCACACAGGCCTCCCGCACCAAGCTGCTACCACCATGGCAATAAAGGAGTTATCCTTCGACGTCTATGTGCAGGTTCTCAGGCAACTTCCCGTATCGGCACATTCAGATGAAGGCCCCAGGACGTTGGCTGCATGTCTCCATGCGAATCACATTCTCCGGAGTGCAGCATCTATTGCTACTCTATGGGAACCACACTATCGTACACGGTACACGATCTGCCTTCCTGCGAGTGAGTTTTCGCGAAAACAGACGTTAGGTGATGACTGGAAGGCACTTTATATGGAGCGCGTTCGTCTCGATAGACAGGTCATCAAGATCCTGGACGAAATAGTCATGGAACGTGATGGTCGCCTGGAGAGAGCGAGGGAGGTGACATCCACGCTTTCGTATGACGTCTGGAATGTGCTGGCCACAGAAGCTCAGTGCTCTATTCCTGAACCTTTCCGTGGTATCTACGATAACGACGAAGACGAAGTTCCTCGTCACGCCATTCCACGTCGCTTCTGGGCACGATGTTTGATGGGCACTATAGCGCGCAGTCACGCGGTGCGGACATGGTGTAGGATTGGGAGTGAGGAGGATGACGATGTGGACACACTAGAAGAGGCGATCGCTTGTCTTTCGTCGTATTTTGCTCACCCCCCGATGGAGGTAAGCAATAGATGCATTGTATCCTTTCCCCAAGTTCATTTCATGGATTTGTGCAGATTTCGTCTCTGCTCGATATCCTTAGTGACCTCTGTCGGTCGTATCTTGCAGATAAAAACCTTGCAACTATTCCGGTTGAGTTTAATCACAGTGAAGGTGCACTATGTAGCATATCCTCATCCATCTGCGACTTCCTTTGGGAACGTGGATTTAGGGCTGCAGAAAGTGAGCTACAGAACCAGTTCGGGAGTCTTGCCCTAATCACGTATAACAGACTCTCGATTTAACGCCTTCAATACGCGATTTCCCCACTGGTTCCTCACCACACACAAAGACACGATTCCCATCTCACTGGTATACATATTCGTATGCATTGCTCGCCGCCTGGGAATAAGGGCTGCCCCTGTGGATTTTCCTGCAAGAGTCTTGGCTGTCGTCTCCTCCCCTGAGCCCATGGTATCTGATATCATCGTAGATGTCTTTGGGTCCCGCACCAAGGCTATACTATCAATTCAAGAGGACATTCCTCGTTTACTCACGGACGCGGGCATTGCCCCCTTGCCTGCCATGCACTACGCCCGGCCAGCTAGCACATCTTCCATGGTTGTTCGCGCGTCAAGGAACATACTTGCCTCGTTCTCGTTCCTTCCACCAATGGAAAGCATTTCGGAGGGCGACCTTCATACCGCCTTCTATGTCGGGCTCACCGTAAATTTGATCTTCATGAACGAGAGGAGGTACCTTTTGAATATCATGAAACACATTGGCCGCTTTCCGTTAGATATACTCTCCGTATTAACTGACGCTTTAGCGCCGGGTCTTAGTCCACTCGTCCAAGAGCAGCTTCTGGCCAGTTGCAAAGCAGCGCACGAAGACGAGGACGAGGCTGCGACTTCCGTGACGTTGCGTTCAAAGCTGTCGGTCCCCATTAGACATTTCGTGGGGATGATTTTCAAACACGCCCGGTATGAATACATAGGGTATATATACGGATGGGAGGTAAGTTTTTCTTTCCCTGCGTGAGTGATACCGGACAAATGTTCCTGCAGTCATCGTGCATGGCTTCCGAAGGATGGATAGCATCGATGAACGTCGATTCACTTCCTCGTGGTCGACACCAGCCCTTCTACCACGTCTTCACCCAAAGCGGATCTGTCCGATGTGAGTTCTCTCGACAGTTAGCGAAAAGAGTATTGACACATGAGTTAGACGTGGCAGAAGAAAACATTGAACCGACCACGTTGAAACCTTACGCATATCGTCAGTTATTTGAGAATGCCCCTGAGGCAGGCCGGTATTTTGAAGGACTCGTTCAAGCGAACGAAAGAGCCAGATTACTCCTAAGTCCGGAACTGCTTTCTGCCTATCCTGAAGACAATGCCATCGGAGAGAGATGGATCAAGGAAGGCACGACAGGTTAACATCCGGAGTAATCCATGGTTTGGGGTACGGGATTAATTCTGGTGTGTATGTGCAAGTACAATGAGTACAACCCCCCATTCAACTGTAGGGGAATCAAAAGCTATATGAGGTAGTGCAAAGCAGGCGTTCCAAAGGAAGGGTCCCGACGTGAAATTACAGGTTAGAGAGCCGTCGACTAGGAGTCTGCAGAGGAGACGATCGACAATAGACCAGAGTGGTTCCCTTGACATCAGTCTCGAGTCGTCTTTCGACATTTTCCGCTGTCTGCTCTTGCTGTGGATCGAGGCGTTGGAAATCGACCCTGTAGGCCCGTTGCGCGCGGATGCCAACTTTGCCAGATTCTCATTCCCGACATAAAGAACGAAGTGTTCCTTTCTCTGGAGAGTGCAATGGAGACACAGGTCACAGACCCACTCCAGACAGATACTGTGTAGGGGCCATGCCGCGCAACCATGGCCCCTCAGATCCAATGTTCTGTTGTGAAAACCTTGGTGACTACTGTCACATTCTTCGACCCTCTGAAGCTTCAATAACGGGACATGCAGTCTTTCCCCCCTCTTAATCCTATACACCCAAACTCGCTGATTCGTTATCAACAACATGGCCTCCAACTCCACACATGTACATATGGCGGTTGTCGGCACAAGAGACGTTGTGACCGTATACCCCGCAGCATAGGGAGCACTTGCCGAAGTAAGAGAAAACTCATTGCATAGGACTTTGACCCCTTCCAAATGGAGTGCCCACGCGAGGGAGGACGATAAGGGTGTTTTCGGATTCTGAAAAAGGGAAGAGTGGGACTGAGGGCTTGTTGAGCGTCTCGCTAGAACGGAAAGTAAAGATAGTGTCATAACGCGGATCCTCGAGAGCCCGGATTCCGTGTGTGTGCTCTTCGAATATTTAGCGAATTCCTCCGCCACCATTGTAGTAGGATATCCTTTGAAAGGGGACCTCTTTCAGCAGACAAAAGGACAAGTTACAACAAAGAAACAGCAATTTCCTTCCTATGGCTTCAACGCGAGTTGGACTTGGGAGTGAACACAGAGATTGAATAGTTTCCCAGCGACCCCTTTGTGCAAGAAAGCAGGAGCCCGACGTCGCTGCTTGTTTTGTCACATGGGATGATCTACAACTGGTCGCTGCCTTCGCAAGGGAAGTCCAGTGCCTTCTTCTTCTTCGTGAGTAGGAGGGTGACGTTTCCAGCCGCTTGGATGTGCATCAACGTGTGCTAGAATTCCGTTGGAAGATCAGTAGCGTGGGTGTATGCGAGAGCCCAAGGAGGGTACTAGGCGTGGTTGAGAAATTAACGGTGGTATGAGGGGTCCAGACTGGAGGGCACTCGGAAACGAGATAGAACGCATGACGATATCATTCTCGACCCTATGGAAACCTCTCGAACCGGGGTTCGAGCTATCCTGCACAACTAGGGGTGACTTGAATGGGACGTCGGCGGTCCAGCATCTGGCACAGTAAATCTCGTGAACGGTGAAGTAACGAGACCCATGGGTGATGTACCGGGAGTACACCGTACGGCACCGCAAGAGGCGGACCGGACGTCGGTCCAAATCTTCAGCTCTACGATGACATGAAGCGTCAGCACCCGACACATCCCGCTCTAGGGGGACCGTCAACACTCGATAATGTGGATGGCCATTACCCCGAATGAGACGATGGCCGCGCAAGAGACCCAGGAACTCTCCGCGAGCTCATGGAACAACCACGCGCTTGCGAGCACTGGTCTATGCAACAGACGACTTAGACTCGGAGCAGATTTGTCGCCACAATGGTCAAGAGCAAACATTCTTGGCTCTTGGTCACTCATCCCAAAGGGCGAAGCGGACAAATGCCACCAAGCCCTAAGGCAGAAATGGCCACGAGCCAAGCCCCCATTGACAAGCGATATACAAGCGATATCCATGTTAGCTATTACCTGCTACGTATCAGTGGTACCCATTTACCCCATTCACTCTGGCCTTCGCCCAACCGCCGGGGACGGTAGAAGGGACGATATCCTCAATGACGTTCAAAATAGCGAGCAGCCGCTCTTCATTGTGTCTACGCCCGACAAGCTGCAGACTGATGGGGGCATTGTCGTACGTGGATGGGTCCCATTGCCTGGCGATGCGTTCTTCTATCCCGTTCCTTGGCATGTACGAGAATGAGTCTGGAAGAGTGGCCTGGGAGGCGGAGAACTGGCCCACAGGAAACACGACAGCTGGAAGGTCCAACAAGTTCCAATGCGATGAATATGCCCACCAGCACGTTGTATCATGGGGTGGGGCCAGTGTTGGCGCGACGGGGCACAAGATGGCATCCACAGTACAGCCCATGACACTCCTGGTCGCATTCCAGTGTTCCAAAGCATTGGCGCGGAGGGTTTCACGCTCAACATTCAGACGAAAAATCTCGTCGACGGTGAAAGGACGAGGATCTTGAATCTGATCGAGAATCCATTTGGTCTGAGGAACAGGTAGTTCCTCTCCAGCACGAAGAACTTGTTGGTACTCTGCGCCGCCATCCAGGAAGTAAAGCTTCAGCTGGACAGCACCATCAGCGCATGATTGAAACTCGGGCACAGATGGTTCTCACGATCAGTTCCCAGCCCTTCTGATGGTCCAGTGACTCCCACAGTACGACTTCGTGGCCAGCTTTCTTTAGTTCCACCTCGTATCTCTTGATTGCTTGCGTGATTGGGGGATGCGGAACCACGACGCCGTCGTCATAAAGTATGGCTATGGTCAGTTTCTCCGGTAGATCTCTCCCTCGTGCGATGTCCGCCTTCCATGGCATCTCGAGAAGTGGCGGCTCGAGAAGCCATGGCTTGGCGTCCAGCATCACCTTGCAGAAAAGTTCAAGGTCTCTCGCTGATCTGGCTAGCGGCCCCACACAGCCAACGATCGCATCCATACCGTCATGTGAACCAAGTAGCCCGGAGTGAGGCAGGCGAGCAACTGAGCCTTTTAGGCCGTACAAGCCGCAATGCGCTGCAGGGATCCGGATACTTCCGCCAATGTCCGTACCAATCCCAAGAATGCTCCCGCGGCAAGCGATGAGAGCACCCTCCCCTCCACTGCTACCTCCGCAAGTTAGCTTTCGGTTGTACGGATTGACAGTCCGCCCGAAGACGTTATTATTTGTCTCCAGTGACTAGAAGGAAAGTGAATCTTTGACTGAGTTATCATACACGCTATTTGCTTACTAGCAGGGTCTGAGGATTTTGAGTTTTAACGTATATGATGGCTCCTGATCTTCTTAGAATATTAACTACAAGGGCATCATCGTCGGCCACCGTCTTGTGCGCCCAAGCTACACAGAGGGTAAGTCGTGATCCTGTGCATAGAGAGGGATGCTATGCTTACCGATGTAGCCACTCGATGTGTCCAGGCCCTTTACTTTGATATGGTCCTTGATCGAGACAGGCAGCCCATGGAGAGGTCCGACTACTTGTCCGGTCTCCTTTAGATGTCGATCCAGTTCTGCGGCTCTTTCAAAAGCGTCCTTGAGATTGGATTCGGTAAGGCAATTGGTCACGTCGTTGGCACGGATTGCGACGGTGGCAAGTGCCGTCAAGACCTCGGTCGAGGTGTAAATGCCTTTCCGGACAAGTTCGACGATGGCTGAGGCATCACAGTTTACGATCGCTCTCTGCTTGTCAGTGAGTGTTGCTTGGGGGTAGGCCTGGACGTTGACGACATCGACAGGAGGTTTGGGGTCGTGGTCAGCACCAAGGGCGAAGTGGTGCAAATTTGCTGTGCGATCGTGCTGCTTGTGGGTGGCTACGTCCAGTGCAGACGATGTGTGGAGCATTCTCGTAGTGCGCTGGTACGGGTGCTGGACACAGGTAGCTATCGGGTGGGGTGATACTTTTGACGGAGTGGAACTAGGTTTAGCGAGCACAGTTGCTGTAGAAGCAGTGGCTCGAGATCAATCGAGGGCTGTACACTTTCAGAGAGGATTCTACGAGAACGTCGGACATTGTCCATTGCCGAGGGAGTGCCCGCTGACTGCAGTGTGCTGAGTGCTGAGATTGGCCGTTCTAACCGAGCCTTGAGGTGTTCGCAGAAATTAGATGGACCACAAGAGATAAGCCGTTTCCCTCCTTCGCCCCAGTTGCGCGTCAATCGCCACGCACAATCGCGGGTGTCCGTCTGCCTTGCCATGTCTCGTTCCCCTCCTCGTACCTACCGCACCTGTGTAATGCTGTAGAGTTGCCAAATGTGGATGACAACTTGAGCGCTTCGGCCATAAACGGACTCTCGTCGTGACTCTGCATGGCTGCCCTGGCTCGGCCTCACGGTCACCTATCTCATCGCGCCAAGGTCCGCTCCACTTTGGAACGAAAACCTGTGTTCAAGAATGTCTTGGAAAACCCTTTTCAGATAGACTGGTACGTTTCTGTCTCAACTCCACTGAGACCCACAGCCAATCATCCCAGGCCGTCAGTCCCAATCAACGTCCAGGATATTCTTCTCGCACGCCTCGTGGCCGCTCTTGAGAACATTCCTCCGCGCACCCATTCTTCTCGAAAATCTCCACAGAAAACGCGGCGTCTTGGACGACAAGTAGACGTGTCCATACCCGAGGAGACCGAGTATAACCCTTCACAGGCGCTTAACCAGGAGTGTGCAGACCTCGTGCCCGGCTCTTCGCCGCACTTCATCATCGGAATCAATGCGGTGACTAGGGCGCTTGAGTTACAGCTTCGTGCCACGCACAAACGCATCGTTGTGGATCGCCCCTCTCAGGACAGTGATCAGCTGCCGCTACGTGCGGCACCATCGCCAATAGTAGTCGTGTTTGCCTGTTGCGCCGACGTTGATCCACTTGTGCTGCTCGATCATATACCACATCTGATAGCCGGGTGCAATTCCCCCAGGAATGTAACGCACCCGGTCAAATTGGTTCCACTACCAAAGGGTTCTGAACAGACGATTTCCCGGGTCCTTGGTGTTCGCAGAGCTGCTGTCGTTGCACTTCGAGTATGAAGCCATTATCGCATCTGGCATGCTGCATTACTCATGCCTTGCTCGATTCTGCAGCACGGCTCTTCCGTATCCGAAGCAATCCAGGACACTCTGATGTCTGTTCCCACCGTCCGTGCTCCCTGGCTCTGCCCCTCAGACACCCAGGTTGCTCCACAATTTGTACCGACACATATCAAGCAACTTCGCACTACTGCCCCAAAAGACATGAAAGCCGCAAGAGAACAGAGGTCGAAAGCAAGAATCGCCGCGAAGAAGGGTTTGTCAGGTTTCTCTAGATCAGTGCATCGGAAACCCCGTGTGACGTTAACGACGGAATAAGAGTGGAAGAGTCATCGACGTCGCCGAGGTTGGAAGAATGGCTCAGATAGTTCACGGTTTCGTTTCGGCTGGTCCACCACATGCACTTTGTAGAGCTTAGCTCGCTTGGGCGGTCTCCGAGCGAGAGTGAGAATTCGAGCATTTGAATGCACGACGGACCATGGGCAAGTCCTGGGAGTCGGAGTGATTTCGACCAGGTCTTTGTCAAATGTCCCTTGGAACATGCTCACTCGACTTTTGCCTGAGGTGGCCGGATGAGGTGATGGACCGAGAACTCGCAGCTGCCGTCTTTGGCCAAGTGTCGCCTCGTTGGTCCACCGCGATGTTCATAGCCATTGTAGGCACGCGAGCCGCTGGCAAATCCGTGGTTGAGGACTATCTTACCTCCAAAGGCTTCACTTCAGTGCACCTCACCCAGAACGATCTCGCCGAGGTGAGTCCACTCCGATTCTATTGGACGAATGTCGACTCACGCAACGTACATAGCCTGGTCACATTACCGCTCAAATATCGACCGTACATCTATCTGAAACCCGGGGATCGTCCCGGTCCCCAGACACTGCAGAGGCGCATTCTTTTCTCTACATGAACTCTCCAGTGTCCCCAGCCCTCCCTCACCGCTCCCATTCAGTGACGTTTGCTTCTCCCGAGGAGCTTCTCGATCATGTTACCCGAAATTGGCGGGAAAATTTTGTGACTGTCGACTTGATCTCCCTTTCCCTCGTCAGTCTTTTTGCTAAGCGACCCTTCTTTCTGCTTGTGAACGTAGATGCCCCGTTGCTACAGCGTTACCGTCGATTGCGGGGGTACGTCTCCCTGGGGATTGCCTCTCAGCCGTGCTGGAAGCAACCTTAGCCCAGGTTCCTTGTCGCTAGAGGAATTTGTTCGACAAGATGACGAGTGTGTTTTTGGCATCGATATCAGTTCTCCGAGCTCCACGCAAAGCTCATTGCCGGGTCTTCGCGGAATGAGCCATCTTGTGAAGCTCAACATTATCAACACGTTCCAGTCCTTATCGGAGCTACATCGTCACCTGGATTCCCTGGATATGACAAACACTGAACGACTGCGTCCCCAATGGGATACGTATTTTATGGCATGGAGCATTCTTCGGCGCGCTCATCCGAAACTAATCATTCCCCGTTCCCAGACCCTCGCCGAACTGGCGTCTCAACGCTCGAATTGCATGAAGCGCCGAGTTGGCGCCATCTTGGTCCGTGATAATCGTATCGTTGCAACAGGGTAAGTCAGTCGTGAGCTTCAGCAGGAGATGATACCCGACCAAACTGACCTCAGGTACAATGGCACTCCGCGCGGCGTGACAAACTGCCATGATGGCGAGGAAATACCGATCAACTTCTGTTTGTTTCTATTGATTGTGAATTCAGGCGGTTGTGCACGATGCAATCAAACTTTGAGCGCGTGCGACATCGAGTGCGTATGCCTACATGCGGAGGAAAATGCCCTCCTAGAAGCAGGTCGAGATCGAGTGGGAACTAATGCGATAATGTATTGCAACACGTGCGTATGGCCGTCACTGCTTCGCCTTGTCGATTCCAACGTCCTATCTCAGATGCCCGTGCCTCAAGTGCACTATCAAAATAATACAGAGCGGTGTTAAGATGGTTGTCTATAACCTGAGCTACAAAGTGTATGTGTTTACTTTGTTCTGTTGAGTCGGCTTTTAATTGATTGTGGCAGAGATGAAGCATCAGCAAGGCTCTTTAAAGAAGCGGGCGTAGAGATCCGGCGCCACGTTCCACCAACTACACCGTAAGCTTCCACTTATTT
Source organism: Pulveroboletus cf. rosaemariae (assembly GCA_038089275.1). Taxonomy (NCBI): domain Eukaryota; kingdom Fungi; phylum Basidiomycota; class Agaricomycetes; order Boletales; family Boletaceae; genus Pulveroboletus; species Pulveroboletus cf. rosaemariae. The sequence continues at coordinate 4,280 of JBBPKN010001176.1, read as the reverse complement.
TGTTGTCCCGAGTCGCGAATGGCATTACTCTCTCAAGATGAGGGTCACATTGTTATCGATATCCCACCTGACAACTTTCAAGAATGTAACATCACACGATATACGTCCTGACGAAGCCATGAGCGCTAGCCAGACGGCGTCTTCATTACCGTTCCTGAGTGCCATATACAGTTCCCTGGCACATGCTTGGAGCTCTTCATGTGCCTCGCGGTGCAGAAAGCGCCGGAAAACCAGGATAACGTCCCATCCTGAGGTGTCTCGCATGTGAATTCCAGTCACTGCTGCCGTCATAGTCTTCAATATTGACCGATATAACCGGTGTGAATGAGTGTACGCTGATTCTGTCCCAACAGCACCATGACCCCGGCGTGAGAGAGCGTTTTGTCCGTCTGCGGCCTCGAGCTTTGTTAAGATGGCAGTAAATCGAGGCCAAATATCGTCCCAGATCCTCCGACCCATGAAACTGCCCACATGACTAACCAATGATTCGACCAATGCCGCCGCAGCACTGACAACGAAAACTTCCGCGTCGTTGAGCCGGTTTAGGATGAACGGCCAAGCCTGATGGATAGAGGGAAGAAGTGCGGACTCGCGCAGTACCGGTGTAGCAGATTTCAAGAGCAGTAGAATGCGGGCACGGATGACAGGTGAACCATGAGTGAGGAAATAGATCGATCGTGAAACTATTTGCTTTGCCAGGCCCTGCGCAGGCGTGAGCGTCTCTTCCTGGTCAAGGTTATTTTCTTGCTCGACCTCGGCTTCTGATCTTTCACCCTCATCCTTGTTAAGGCTGCCCCAAGCTTGGCGAGGGGCAGGCCCATAGTCATTGTCATCATGTTCCCGTGGAGGATCATTACGATGTGAAATCCATCCAAGCAGTGAGTCGAGACTCTGGATTTTCAGCGGAGCGATGGGGTCCTCTTTGGGTGTATCCTGGACATGAAGTTCATCATTTTCAATGACTCTGATGACCTCTCCCAGGACCTCCACCAGGCCCTCGACGAGTACCGCGTATCCATGATACTCGTCAAGTCTGTCGAAGCATTCTTCCACTACGTCTCCTGCTTTCTGAACGATATCGCTGCCGACTAGGTGGATCAGTATTACGAGGACCTTGGTAGCGTCAACATCAAGCCATCGGCGGCTCAGCCGACGTGATACAGCGTCAAGAGCATAGTCGAAATGCGAGAATAATAGATTCGCAGGTGATGCGTAAGAGGTTGTGTTGGCAATATAGGTGAGAGTGGCAGATGCAGTGAGAGAGAGATGTAGTGTCTGGGAGACGGCAGAATGAAGGATGGGATACAGGACATGTACAAGAAGTGGCGTGAAATTGGCTTGTAGGATGCCGGCGCTGATTGCGAGGAGGTGAAGGCAGAATGTCTTGTGTAATAGAGGCTGGAAAGTCAGGTCAGGGAACGTGAAGAGACGAGGTTCCACGATGTCTGTCGTGGCCCGTACGATAGTCAGTCCCTTCACGAATTTTGTTTGTGGGAGGGGATCATCGTCCGGTAAGTCAGGTGCCGAGTTTGGAGTCTCAGTAGCCTCAATCATCCACAGCTCGGCGATGTCTCGAGCGAGTCCTCTCGCGAACCTCTCGAGTCGCTTGCTGTGTGTAGTGATGCCCCGCGAAAATTGGTCCCCGTTTTCGAGAGACGTACCACTGACACCTTCCAGCAGGCGACCTGCACACCATAATGCTGTCGCAGCGGTACGCGATTCGGACATGCGACCAGTGTTGGCAAACCATTCGATCGCGTAAAGGCAGCTGTCGCCGCTTGCACTACCCAGTGCTCTGAACATTCTTGCGAGAGCATCGCTTGTGGACCTCGAAAGAATATATTTGAATGAGACTTCAGGAAAAGTGATCCTTTCTGTTGACCCGGGGTCACCCTCAAGAAAGAGTTGCACGCCAATTGTAGGATGAACCGTGACGGATGGAGTTCTGAACTCCAACACTGAAAGTAAGGTCCAGCCCCATCGTTCGATGCCCCCGCTAGGACCGAGGAGAAAATTCAATCCTAGCGAGAGAGACGAAAACCCAAGGTCTTTGGGGGCAGTAGATTGGGCTAGTCGACAAATTGCTTCCACCTGACCAGCAATGTGTTCCACTTTAGGATCCACCTGGGAGGCGATCCAACGAGGCAATAAGCCAAGACTGTCTTTGGCGATCTGCGTCAAGGTCTGCAGTAGTGAATGACGTGCCGATACATGCGAGAGAAGATCAAGAATGGAACTATATGCGGGCTTGGCGACCTGGGGATAATAGGAATTGGACAGCAAGAGAAGCCACGACAATAAGAGAGGTTGTGATTGCGGAAGCGTCAATGAGGTTGCAGCCAAAATCTCTTTCGCCATGCTGGTCAGTGCAGCCAATGCACAAGGTGTTGGGTGGTTGATTAATGGAGTGAGTGTGTTCAATGCGATATGAAGCTGGGAGGCAGAAGCCCTTAGCCAGGAAGAGGTGCGGGTAACTAGGTACGGCATCGACATCGTCGAGTGTGACCCTGCCTCCATTGCATCGTCCAAGTGCGCAAAGTCCTCGAGATCGGTCATACTGCGAATCGCCCCGTCCGCAATGCAGACAGCGTCTCCAATAGAGAGCACTACTATCTGCTGTATGACAACAAGGGCCGCTGAAACAACTTCTCCATTGGCCCAGCTCTTGCTTTCCTGAAAGGCGAGGGCGATCCGTGTCATCGTACTAACAACACCAGGTAATACTGATGGAATGAATCGAGTTGGCGCATAAACCCTGAGGACGATGCCTAATAACTGTAAAGAGAGGCGTTGCAAGGGCCGGTGAGGCGACTTGGACGTCAATAGGAGGAATTGCACAGTCTGCCCCATTACAGGTAAGAACCGCGTAGAGTGTGCATGTGCTTGGAATTGGGTGAGGCGTTGTTGAGCGGAAGAACATTGGGCGTCGAATGGTGCCTCTGAATCTTCCCGTTCGCGGAGAAGTACGAAGAGACATCGTGCAGCAGCCTCCTTGGTTTCATCACTTCGAACCTTGCCTTTCCCCTTCCCTTCAAGACCACCAATGATGGAGCTGCATAAAATGAACATCTCGTTCCAGATCTCCAGCTCACCGGTCCACCACCACGAATTACACAAGGCTGCGAGTACGCTGAGGAGTTTCTCCATTATTTGGTCTGGGATGTTGTTCGGTGGATTTCGACGTAAGATCGTGGATAGAGGGAAAAAGACATATGATGCGAGGCTAGCAGAAAGTGCTGATTTGTTGTGCTGTCCAAGAACATCCTCTAGGGCAGACAGAAGCTGCAACACAATAGAAACATTTAACGGCGCAACTTGGGATTTCTCGAGCAAGGGTACACAGATCGGTTTGAGCTGAAAACGATCAATATTCAGCAGTAGGACCATGCAAACCTGAGCCGACCTTGTCAAAGAGCTTTTGGTGTTCGTCTCTCATGGATGCTACAGTGCAAACTATTAGCGGGCGTCAGGTCGGATTGCTACGGTGGGAAGTCATCTTATTCACAACTTGATCATCTCCTTCTGTATGTTAGCCTGACAGTAAGTTACCCTCAGGATTCTCTTCTCTCTGACATTTTTTACAAGCTTGGGTCCAACAGTCTGCCGGTTCTTTACTGACTCGGAGTCTATCCGAGCAAATTTCGTGCCTGCCCTTTCCGACTGATAATGGCCCTTGGGCCGGAGCGAATCCTCCTCCTGGATTCCTATGACTCCTTCACGTTTAAGTGGGTCGCACATGGAATTTAATGCTGTCCAGCCTGAGTATCTTCTCTTCCAGTCTTGCTTCCCTCTGTCGCAAAGCAGCACCATCCTGTCAAATCTACATCATCAGGAACGATGAAATAGCACTATCAGAACTACTTCCATTCCTTCAGCATTTCACAGCTATCATCGTGGGTCCCGGTCCTGGGTCTCCTGATGTGGCTACGGACATTGGAGTTGTCAAGCACTTGTGGAAACTCGACGAGCACCATCTGTTGCCCATCTTTGGTGTGTGTCTTGGGCTACAGAGTTTGGCTATGGAGTACGGTGCAGCAATCAAGAGGTTACCTATCGTGAAGCATGGCCAAGTTACCATCGTGGAACACACGGGAACAGACATTTTCAAGGCTGTTGGTATTGTGGAAGCTGTTCGCTATCATTCCCTATACGCCCAGCTCAATGGAACGGAGGATCTGGAGGTGCTTGCATGGGCCTCCGACGATTTTGGGGTAGAGAAAACAGTCATGGCTCTTAAGCATTCCAGGCATCCATTCTGGGCGGTACAATATCACCCTGCA
>JBBPKN010001175.1:0-20232 GCA_038089275.1 Pulveroboletus cf. rosaemariae | reverse complement strand
TCTGANCTAGCCTGGCCTAGATCTTTCATTTCATTATAGCATATCCTTTTATAATGTCATGGCCTAGTTCTCTGATGTCATACCTCATTGCTACCTTGCTTTCCTTTTACTCTTTACTCCTTATCTGCCATTGGTTTCTATTTAGTTTCCCTTTGCCCTATTTCCTTATTTAGCCTTGTTCTCTGTATACTAGCTACCTCATGTACTTCTCATGGCCTGGTCCATGCACAGTAGATAGCAATATATAAGGAAGGGCAAGGGTATAGACTGGTTCTTCAGTCTAGAGCACTTGTTCCCTTGTTTCCTTGTTTTCTTGTTCCCTTGTTCCCTTGTTCTCTTGTCTCCTTGTTCTCTTGTGCTTGCTAGGCTGCCACTCCTTTGTTTCCTTTAGTATGGGCATCCCCCAAGGTTGTTCCCTCTTGGTTTAGTCAGGATTTATAACACTCTTGTCATCATCCTCACTCTGCTCGAGCCCTTGGGCTCACTCTGACCCTCCAGATTACTCCAGAATACCTTCAAGGCCAAGTGATATTCTTGAAGGAGTTACAAAGTCTCACCTCCATAACTAGGCTTGACTTTTCTTGTCCTGCCTATCCCTCCTGTTGAGCATAGAGACAGCCTTCTTACCCACCTCCAACATCTATGTAAATTGGAACACTGGAAAGTGCAAGAATGCACCACATAAGGTAAAACTGAGTTCTGTTTGACCATTGAAACCCTTCCTAAATTCCCCTGGAGCCCTCTGAAGCCCTCTGGAGTTCTGACCTTTCTTCAGCATCAAGGATTTCATTTAAAAAAGGAACTGGTTAAAAGTATACTCATCTTAGTATAGGTTTTAACAGTCTCCTTTTTAGTGGGATGAAAGTTTTAACAGAGATACAATTGGGAGACACCTATCATCTGAGATTCTAGATCCAACCATAAGCTATGCCCAAACCCAAGGGGAATACTCTGAATAACAACTTAACCATATCCTAGGGTTTATCCTTGTTTGGCAATAAAGTCTCATGATCACATGCTTGTCATGTGACTCTTCTGCTAGTGAATATTATGTTCATAACATTAAGGCCAAGCAATATCCTTGAAGAAGTTGCAAGGCATTACCCCCATGACTAGACTTGACTCTCCTTGTCCTGCCTGTCCCTTCTGTTGAGCATAGAGACAGCCTTCTTACCCACCTCCAACATCTATGTAAATTGGAACACCAGAAAGTGCAAGAGTACACCATATAAAGTGAAGCCAAGTTCCATTTGATCATTGAAACCCTTCCTAGATTCTCCTGGAGCCCTCCAAAGCCCTCCAGAGTTCTGACCTTCCCTCAGCATCAAGGGTTTCATTCAGAAAGGAACTGGTTAAAAGTATACCCATTCTGGTATAGGTTTTAACAGTCTTCTTTCACTGGGATAAAGTTTTAACAATGACAATCTTTGGGCCTCCCACCACAATGTAGCCTGCTTGGTGGCCTTTAACTAGCTTGATCTGGATCAGATCACAAAGTAGCTTATTCTACTCCATTAGCTCCATGCAAAGATTACCTCCAACCTTACAAATGGCATTCATAACTAAGTGAACCCCCACAGGCTCTGATTCCCCATCTTCTTTGACTGCTGAACCCCTGGGTTGTGTCCACTTCACCTCTCCAGCCCCTCCTTCTGTGCCTCTGGTCCCAGACCCCTATCCTCCTGATAATTGTTCAGTAGCATTTCAATCCAAAATCATATGACTGGCTATTCTCCTTCTCCTATATTTCAGATCCTTGGCCTGCATCAGGCCTACCCTGTTATGGGAATGAGGAGCAAGTTGTTTGTCAGACCAGTATTGGAGCTTACTAAATAAGGACATCAGGAATGGGATATGTCTTTGACTTTTCTACCCTCCCTATCCACTTTATCAGAATCTGACCCAACTCTGATTTAGCTCCAATCTCTAGCTGCACAATAAACTGTCTTGCTAGCAATCAGCATGTTTCAGTTCCCTTTGAAGATAAGAAACCTTCTTCAACTCTGTTTCTCTCTGCTTTAGATCCAACCCTCTTCTAACATTTGTTTTGAATATTTTGTTTGACTATTGGGCTCTAGTCTAATTTCTGATCTTCTCTCCAGTAGTCTTTCCAAAGCCCCTGTAGCTCTCTGCTTCTGTCCCCCTTGTTTCCTTTTCAATTTCTCTGACTCTGTTTCAGAAGTGACTATTTTGACATTGGTTTCTAATTTCATTTCTTTAGGGTATTCAGTTAATTCTTCTATTCTCTTCTTGGTTGTTCTTTTGTTCTCCTTATTGCCCCATGACCACCCAAGGCACCACTTGCCTGGTCATGAGACTTCATCATGATAGGTTATTTTGCAATCTGTAAAAACTTTATTTTTCTGAGTTTATTCTGACTTTTCTTCAAAAACTTGTTTACTCAAGTATTTGCAAGACCCTTTATATAGTTGGTTCTTGCTCTCATATCTAGTACTTTCAACCCCTCTGAATTTTTCTGATTTCTAACCTCTGTTCACAAAAATACTAACTAGAGTTATTACAACATTACTCTAGTATCATTACATCTTCATCTTGTTCTCCCTCTGCCTTTTCCTGGACCTCTGTCCTTAGTTCCACTACCTCTTCTGCCACCTCATCCTCTTTCCTGTTCTCTGGCCCACTCTCCACATTCTTTTCACTTATCTTTCATGTGAAATTAAGGATATTGACCAGCTGCTAAAGCAGCTGGTTTTCTCACCTCATTTTCTATATCACCCTGCCACCCACCTTCTGTATGGCCATTACCAGCAGGTGACAGCCCTCTGCCACCTGCTCAGTGCCACCCTCTGCTCCCCCTGAGCACACCCTCTTCTTAGGCTGCTTCTTCTCTACATTTTTCTGTTGCCACTTCCACACTGTTACGGTCTTGTTCACAGTATGCTGAATCCTAACCCTAAACAGTCAGCCTTGAGAGGGTGCGTATGTTCCATGGTTACTTGAGTCGGTCAGAATACTGAGAGAGTGGGCTCAGGGTAGCAAAGCCTGAGGAGCCATCCCACGAGTTCAAGGGAAAACGGTTATCGATAGGAGTAGGAGTATGTGTAGGCGGTTACAAAGGATAAACAAGTGATTAAGGCTGGGGAGCCTTAACCAGGGAACTCACTACTATATATATGGTAGAGAATGTGCACGGACCAAGCAAGTCAGTCCAGCACAATACTAAATAAGGAAAGAGGGCATAGGGCGAGGGTAGAGGGTATGACTAAACGAGCCATGCGGATAAGGGGTGTCTAACATGAGGAGGTGGGAGAATGGAAGAGAAGGATGTCTAAATATAAATAGGAATCAGGGACAATGGAGATCAAACCATGCCCTCAACCATGAGGCCAAGGAGATCCCATCTAGAGTTCTGCCACGATCAGATCTGACCCTCTTCTGGATCGAGATCAGATTCATCAGAAATCCGATCGGGAGATGCAATCTGTCATCTGGAATACTAGATCCAACCATAAGCTGTGCTCTGACCCCAAGCGAATAAAATATTAAATAATGCTTAACCATAACCTAGGGTTTGTCTTGTTTAGGCAATGAAGTCCCATGGTCACGTGCTTGTCATGTGACTGCTCAATAGCATTTGTAACACACACTGGCTTCTCCTTTCCTGGGCACTTGTACCTTGCCTTGGCCTCTTGGCAGGCCAAGCATGACATGGACTTTCCCATGCCTACCTTGCACTCCATCCCTATCCTCACATCTCCAGCACACTGATATCTTCTCTATCCTCTGCTTTCCCTTGTTATTACTGAAGCACAGATCTTGTGTGCTAAACTACAGAGACTTCTGAGGCCTAAGGGCACTCACTAACACTACTAAATGAAGGTTTTGAACTAGAGCCAACAGAACTAGGCAAAAGAGAATAAGAGACAAGAGTATTGGACTTGTAAAAGCTAAAAACTCAAGTGCACAAGACTGGAGTTTAGCCAGGCTTGCACCTCTCCTTTATATATGCTACAGAACTGTGCACAGACCATATACAATGGACTGGCCCTAAACTAAAGTACAGTAAGCCAACCAATGGCAGAAAAGAAGTGGGGATCTAGAAATACATGAGGATAACATAAGATAAATGATATTAGAGCCTAGACCAGTCTAGACTTGTGACTATGTGAAGATGTGAATAGATGAAAGTGTGAAATGTGAATATGTGAAAGAGTCATGTGATGTGACAATGTGAAGAGTTGCAATAGTAAAGAGAAAATAAAGAAAATAGAATAAAAATTATAACAATTACTAGGCCCCATCTGGATCTGTACTTGTGCCAACTAATGGCATTAAGTTATCTGCTCTCAGGTAAATAACTGTGATATTCACCTTTTCTTGGGCAGCTGCCTCTGCCACCCACTGGACCCTCTCAGCCTCCTTAACTTGCCTTCAGGCACCCTTCTTCACCATCTTCTGGACTTTCTCTGCCTTTCTTCACTTCTTCTTTCTCTTTACCTTTACATGCCTCTTGTGCTTGGCATACTTTATGTTAGCCAATGCCTTATCATTGTCAGTGCACTCCATGAAGTGCTCCTTAGCCCATATTATGATGTCTTTGAACTATGGCATGTTATTGTAATGAAGGAAGGACAAGTTGCTGTGAAGTAATCATTTTTATTCATGAGCAAGCCAAAAACTCTGCTCTTTCACCCCATTGTCACTAAACAAGGTTACATGCCCATTATCTCCACACCACTCCACTTAATTACCCTGATGTTGCTAACACACAATTGCATGCCCATTATCACACTATCAGATCACATGTCTGTACTCTCTGCACCCTGGGCCAATGGCCTTCAAGGGTTCAGGCCTAAGGGGGGAATGCTGTCATATTCCATATCTCCAACCCAATTCTAATCTGGCTTACAACTGGTCCTTGCACCTAGTAAGCCACTCTAGCCCTTTGACTTCCCTTCAGGCAACTCCAGCCTTCCATCACTATTCCATTCCACCCCAGCTACACATGTATGCTTCCCACTCTTCCATCAGTACATGCTCCCCCAGCCTCCACTTCCACTCTGCCCTATTCCATTTCTAGTCCTATCTCTGTTCCAGTTAAACACTACCTTAGTTTTACTTTACCTTCTCTGGACCACTCTGATATAACTCTGTTCCTAGTCCTGCTCTCAGTTACTATTACTGTTCCTGTTTCCATTACTGTTCCTGTTTCCCTTTGCTTCTTCCTGTCACTTTTCAGTTTCAGTCTGACATGATTGGACATTGTCTTCCCTAACATCTCCATTTGATTCATAGATATTTAGACATCTGCTTTGCTTTTGAGTTTGCATCTGTTTTACTTTGCTACACTCTTAGATAGTTCTGCCTCTCTGAGGTATAAGTACTATAGTCCTGTATCTTGTACCTCAGTATGAATATCAACATAAACATTCTTATCTTGTCATTGTCCCTACTCTGCCCAAGCCCTTAGGCTTACTCTGACCCTCCAGGTTATTTCAGAGCACCTCCAGGCTGAGTAATATCCTTGAAGGAATTATAAGGCCCCACCCTTATGACTAGTCTTGACTTTCTTCATCTTGCCTGTTCCTCTTATTGAGTAATAAGACTGCTCTCTTTCCCACCTCTGATATCTTGTAAATTGGAACACCAGAAAGTGCAAGAGTGTACCACATAAGATAAAGCTGAGTCCCATTCAACCAATGAAACTCTTTCCAAATCCTTTTAGAAGCCTCTGGACATCTCCAGAGTCTCTGGAGTATGATCTTCCCATAGATTTGTGCATCACCAAGGTGCTAGAATCTAACCTTTATTCTCTAGCCTTGAGGGTTTTGTTTATAAAGCAGATAATGGTAGAAGGTCTATCAGTATATCTGTGATTAGTATAAGTTTTAATAGTAGTCTGGTAATGAAATCCATAGAGATATTTGAAATGCAACTACTAATGCATTAATCTAAATCTAATCCTAACCCTTGGGGAGTGCCTTTCTATCTTGCTATCTGGCTTTTGTGCTAGTGGCCAGAAACTAGATGAGATGAGAAAATGTAAGAGCCAATGCCAGCCCCTAAGCCAATAGAAAACTGTTGAATCACTTATAGAAAGTGGAGCATAGCCAGAAAAGACTAAACCAGACTCAAGTAAGCAAGACTGGGGAATTCCAGCTTGCCTACCTTGTCCTTTATATATTGGGGACCTTGGTACACAGACCAAGCTGACTAAGTACATGAATTACCTAATCAGGGAATCCTAAGCCCAGTTATAAATAGAATTATACCAATAAGAATAAAGCATGGATCAGATATAAAAGAATGCCAGTAAAGGACAGGCACAGATATGAAGGAAGAATGGAAGAGAAGGCATAGCCTTGAAATGGAAGTGCAGGGTCAGAGGTGCTTGTACCATAAGGATGAAGATCTCTGCCACAGATATATCTAGGATTCAGATCCATGGAGATTAGAGAGGAGGGCAGTTCCAGGGAAGATCCTGGGAAGATCCTAGTCAGGTGACTTATGGTCACATGACCACTGTTAAGGGAATAGGATAATAAATACTCTTAAAGGAACTAGATCACAGACTAGGGTTAAGCTTAAAAAGGGGTATCTTGTGCATGATCACATAATGTCACATGACTGGTTCTAGTGCTGGAGTGTCACTTTGTAACAATATTGGTCCAGAGATCCAAGGGGATTGAAAGGGGAAGTAATTTTCCTGCCAGTGCCTTTGATATCCCTTTGGTAATGGAGTATGCTTGATATTTTCATATATAATTGAAAATGTCTGACATCAGTCCTGGTCAATAAAAGGATTGAAGTAGTAGGTAAATCATGTGGTTTTTTCCTCTATGTCTGGCCAGTGAAGTGTCATGACATAACTGGATTGCTTCTAAGCATAGTGGTGTGAGAACATAGATTTAGTTGAAGTGCAGATAAATAAACAGTTGTTAGTCTGCATCATACCAGCAATTAGTTGGCAGATCAGAGAGTAGGGAGAGAAATGCTACAGTTATCTGGGAGATAAAGGTGTTTGAGAGGGTTATGGCTCTGGAGGTGAAGAAATGAGGTGGGAATATAATTATATCATTATTGGCATAATCTGCTGCATTGCCATAATCTGCATGCTAAGAGAGGAGATTAACTCATCTGTTAGTACTGCTGGATTTGTAAACAATCTTGAAATGGAATTCTAACATATAGGTATTATGCTAGGCCTGGGTAGAGATAGGTGTAGACCTTGCTGGCAGATGATAAAGGAGAGACTCTGCAAGATGTAAGCCTCAAGTGAGCAAAAAGTGGCACAAACACAGAGTGATGCTGAAGGCTTCCTTGAAAGGCCTTAAGTTGAATGCTAGGATGACTAAACATGAATCAGAGACAGCTGGGGCTGAACAGAGGATGTAATTCCAAGTACTAGATACAAGAACTGGGGCTATATGAGGAATTGAAAGGTAGAAGTAGTGTAAAAAGACAGAGGTAAAGTATGCTACTTTATAGTACAGCAAATAGAGAGTTTAAGTGGAGATAAATGAGTAATCTAGCTAATATATGATGAGTAAAGTATCCATATGAAAATGAATGGAAAGTAATGGAATAATTATATGTTAGCAGATGAAGAGATAGAATACCTGGGCAAAGGGTATAAAGAGAGAGTGGTCCAGACTGGGCTGAAATGTGAGAAGATCAGAAAAGAAAAACAAGAAAGCATCTGAGATATGTGAAGAGCAGAAGCTAAGACAGATGAAAAGGAAAAGATATAAGGAAAATTATAACATTATCCCCCTGCTAGAGGTGAAGGATCTATCAAAACCTCAAAAGACATTATAAAAGAGGGCCAGGGGGCCAGTAATGTTGGCCCAGCTGACATCATCAATGATATTATCCTAGAAGTTATTGTTGGAGTGATAAGGTAAAGGGGATATAAAAGTTAAGGGAGAATGGTGGAAAAAGCCCTGGGGATGGCCGGAATCATGTAAGCAGCAGAAGAAGTAAAAGGATTTGCAAGAGTATGAAAAGCCTCATAAGCAAGAGAAGCTATGGAAGAAGGAACTGAAGGAGAAGATATGAGGCTTAGTGACATGGTGCTGAGCCTGGATATGTTTGAGGTACTAGTGAAGATAGTAGACATTAATAGGAGGGGCAATGAATATGGATGTGCCCCAGATATTTGCAGTGAAAGCATGTCTTGTGAAAGTAAGGGTAAGTGGAAGAAAGATGACCATCACTGTGAAGGCCAGTTCACCAGGCTTTAGTAACATGTGATCTTCACATGAGAGCTTGCTGCTACTGCTAAATAAGCTGGATCCATCCTAACCCTAACCCCATCTTAAGGCACTTCTTCTACTATGCAAGCTTTTATGGCTAGTGGCTCTAATTAGGCAAGATAAAAAGGAGAGGATAAGCCTAGTCAAGAGATAAACCCCAGCCAGGTCTTAAAAAAGAACTCCTAAGAAATTACTTGTGAAAGCCCAAGACTTAAGTTGTTACAAAGTGACACTTTCTGCACTAGAACCAGTCACATGACATTATGTGATCATGCACAAGACACCCCTTTTTTGGCTTAACCCTAGTCTGTGGTTCCATTCTATTAAAAGTATTTATTATCCTCCTTTTCCAGCAGTGATTATATGATAGTTAGTCATCTAACATGGATCTTCCCTGGATCTTCTCTGAAACTGCCCTTCTTCTTTATCTTCATGCATCTGATCTGATCTGATCTGGATCTGGATCTCATCTAGATGCATTTGTGGCAGATCTTAGATTGGATCTTATCTGTGGCAGAGATTACTGTTCTTATGGTACAAGCACCTCTAATCCTGCACTTCCATTCTAAGGCTATGTCTTCTCTTCTACTCTTTCTTCATATCCATACCTGCCCTTTGCCAGCATTCTTTTATTTCTGCTTCATGCTTTTACCTTATTCCTGTTCTTATCTATTAGCCCAGGGTTTGGGGCATTTCCTGATTAGTAGCTCATGTATTAGTCAGCAGTAGTCCTTAGACAATATATAAGGGTGAAAGTGTAGAGGGCTGGCTCTTCAGTCTTTATCACTTGAGCCTTGGACTTTTACAAGTAATTCCTTGGGGGTTCTCCCTTAAGGCCTGGCTGGGGCTTGTCCCTTCTGTTATAAACATTTCAACATACTCTGGGGGTACTCCAGATAACTCTGAAGTGGATGGGGCTTGGCTTTACCTTATGTGGTATGCCCTTATGCTAGTACCAAGTGCCCCAATTTATAGAGGAATTGGAAACTATCAGAGGTCTGGGATTGGCCATAGGGCTTTTTCCCAACAAGAGGTATAACATCAAGTTGTGGAGTAAGTTGAGGGACTTAGGGTAGGATATGACATCAAGTCATGAGGCAGGAGGGGTCTGGGGGGAATTGTAACATCATATTATGGTTGATATTCAAACTGAAGTACAAGATACAGAACTCCAGTACTTATATCTCAGAGAGGCAGATTATCTAAGAAGAGAATGGAGATATGAAAGGAGTTGTCTCTTAAGCAAAGCAGGTGCCAATGCATCCTGGATATGAATAGAGATGTCAGAGAAGACAATGTCAAATAATGTCAAACTGAAACTAAGTAATGACAGGGAGAAGTGTGGCACAAAGGAACAGGAACAGAAAGTGAGGTCAGAGGAACAATGAAGTTGTATCAGAATGGTATGGAGTTAGCATAGGTAAAGTTGTACTCATTTGTCAGATAGAAAAAGACAGAGGTAAAGGGAACTAGGAAATATGTAGCTTAAAGCATAAAAACAACCAGAGTTGCATCAGAGACATAGCAGAGTTGATCTGTTGGCATGGAATATGATAGTATTCCCCTTTTAAGGCCTGAACCCCTGAAGGCTGTGAAGCATGTGCTCTTGATGAATAAGTGAGCAGAGCGGGCATCAGGGTTTAGCTGGCCAGAAAACCATAAAAGCAAATACCACCCCAGAAACTTCCATACTAGTATCTCTCATCATGTCTTTATTCACCAATATTCACACCTGGTCTGATGAGTGCCTGGAGGAGCACATTGAAGACAAAGAGAAGCTTGGTGACATGAAGTACACTGAGTGGAAGTGGCAGGGAAAAGTAAGGAAAGAGGAGGAGGCTTGGAAGAAAGTGGAGGAGGCTTGGAAAGCAGTGGTGGTGATCCAGAAATGGATGAGTATTGGAAATGGGGTCAGGACCTAGCACTCAAAAACTGGCTTAGGTGAAGGAACTTCACCAAGCCCAGAAGGTGGGGTCAAGTAATGACAATGGCAAGAGAAGAGTGGAAGAGGGACTGGGGTGCTGGAGATGTGACAACTGGAAACTGGAGTGTCAGGTGGGCCTGGGCAAGTTGACATCATGCCTTGCCTGTATAAAGGCAAAGGTGAGGTATGACCACCCTGGCCAGGAAAGGCCAGAGAGGAAGCAGAGATGGAAGGTGGGAGAGGAAAGGATGCCCAATAGCAGGGCAGACTCAGAGAAGACAGAGAAGAGTCTTCAGCAGGTGGCTGAGGGCTGTCGCCTGGTGGAGGCATCAATAAGGGAGGTGGGCCAGAAGGTACAGCAAGAGGCCAAATGCAAGAACCAGCTGGTTGATGTGTTGGTATCACATCCTGTGCCAATGGGTCAACTCTGCTATGTCTCTAATGCAACTCTGGTTGTTTTTATGCTTTAAGCTGCATGTTTCCTAGTTCCCTTTACCTCTGTCTTTTCCTACCTGACAAATGAGTACAACTTTACCTATGCTAACTCCATACCATTCCAATACAACTCTGTTGTTTCTCCAACCTCACTTTCTGTTCCTGATCCTTTGTGCCATGCTTCTCCCTGTCATCACTTAGTTTCAGTTTGACATTATTTGATGTTGTCTCCTCTGACATTTCCATTCATATTCAGGATGCATTGGCACCTGCTTTGCTTAAGAGACAACTTCTTTTATATTTCCATTCCCTTCTTAGATAATCTGTCTCTCTGAGGTATAAGTACTGGAGTTCTGTATCTTGTACTTCAGTTTGAATATTAACCATAATACAATGTTATGATCTCCCCAGACTCCTTCTGCCTCACAACTTGATGTTGCACCCTACCCTAAGTCCCTCAACTTACTCCACAACTTGACATCATATCTCTTGTTGGGAAAAAGCCCTATGGTCAATCCTGAATCTCTGATAGTTTCTAACCCCTTCATAAATCAAGGCACTTAGTACTAGCATAAGAGTACACCACATAAGGTGAAGTCAAGCCCTGTCCACTCTGGAGTTATCTGGAGTACCCCTGGAGTACATCAAAACATTTATAACAGTTGGGAATGGCATGGGCAGAAGAGAGTGCTGAGATGATGTTATGATGAAGGGTTTCAATGTCAAAGAGGGATGCAGACTGGAATACTGAAGATGCTAGAGAGGAAGCCCAGAGGGATGCAGTGAGTTATTCCTGCATGAACATGGGCCAGAAGTTATGCAGATTGATGAGGGCATAGTCACCATTCCCCGCACTGGGATAAACATCCCATTATCTAGTTAGAGCATCAGGTTTAGCACCTAAATGGCCAGGGCAAAAATGGATGATCAGATTAAACTGAGAGAGAAACTCCAACCACCAGGCTTGCCAGTAGGTCAGAAGTTTAGACATAGTGAAATATTCCAGGTTCTTGTGATTAGTGATGATATCCACTGGAGAACTGGAATCTTTGAGGTAATAATGCCAGGTCTTGAACACAGTGAAAATAGCAAGAAGCTCCTTATCATGGGTGTTATAGTTGAGTTCTGGCACAGTGAGCATATGTGAATAGAAAGTGACAGGGTGAACCTTGTTGTCCAGGAACTGGAGTGAGAGGATTCCAGCAATTGCATAATTGGAGGCATCAGTCTCAATGATGAAAGGAGCATTGGGGACCCAATGGGTCAGAATAGGAGCAGAAGTAAAAGCATCCTTGAGGTGCTGGAAAGCAGTGTGACAAGAAGCATTGAAATTCCAACAAGCAGACTTGCAGGTGAGGCAAGTCAGGGAAATAATGATGTTGGAGTAACCCCAGATGAAGCAGCAATAGAAGTTAGCAAAACCAAGAAAGGACTGGATATCCCTAATCTTGTGAGGCTCGGGCCAATTCAGGATGGATTGAACCTTTTCAGGGGACATTGTGAGCCTGGAAGGAGAGAGTAGATACCCAAGATACTCAGTGGAATCAGTATAGAATTTGCATTTCTCAGGTTTGGCAAAGAGGCTGTGCTTCCAGAGGTGGTAGAGGACTTTGTGGACATGCTTGGTATGTGATGTCTGATCAGCAGAGAAAATTAGAATATCATCCAAATAAATAATCACTGAAACATCAAGAAGATTGGCAAAGATAGAATTGATGAACCACTGGAAAGCCACAGGGGCATTGGTGAGCCCAAATGGCATGACAAGCCACTTGTAGGAGCCATAGCATATATGGAAGAAGGTTTTCCACTTGTTACCCTCAGCAATGCAAACTAAATAATAAGCATGCCTAAGGTCAAGTTTGGTATAGATGATTGTGCAGCTTGGAGCATCAAGAAGATCAGAGATGTGTGGAAGGGGGTAGTGGTCTTTCTTTGTGATCTTGTTGAGTCCTTGGAAATCTACACACAACCAGAGGGATCTGTCCTTCTTCCAGACAAAAAGGACAGGGGTAGCATGAGTGGATGTGGAGGGTTGGACAAAACTGGTAGCAAGATGTTTGTCTAGGAAAGTCTTGAGTGCTTCAAGCTCAGAGGGTGACAGGGAATAGGTGGTGCTGACAGGTGGTGAGATGCCTTCTTCCAGATCAATCTTCAGGTCAAACTTGCAGTGAGGGGCAAAAGTAGCTGCCTTGCTTTTGCTAAACACATCAGCAAAGTCATGGTATTCCTGAGAAACACCAGAAAGGTTGGCTAGAGGAGAAGCAATGGAAGTGGAGCAGAGATGACTCTCTGGGGATCAGAGCTGCAGATAGAATGGGATTGAGCCATCAAGGCTACAGGTATGTGTGAATACTGATAAGCTGAGTAGCTTAATCAACAGAGGTTTGGGGTCATGAAAACACAGTGAATCAGGTTCAGAGTCAGCTTGGGTTGGAGAAACCAGAGGCTGCAGAGGTAAGCTTGGGAGTGTTGGCATGTTTGGTTTGGATGATTGAAATGAGATATGAATTGATACCCAGTCAATCAATGGATTGTAGCAGGCAAGCCAGTTGTGTCCTAGAACAAAAGAACTAGATCCATCCAATGGAGTGACATAGAACATCATCAGAGTAATATCACCAGTTTCAAAACAAACAGAAAGATCAATGGCATTCATAATCATAGAATTGAAAGAGTATCACATCCTATGCCAACAGATTAACTCTGCTATGTCTCCGATGCAACTCCAGTTGCTCCTATGCTTTAAGCTGCATGTTTCCTAGTTTCCTTTACCTCTATCTTCTCCTACCTAATGATTGATTACAACTTTACCTATACTAACTCCATACCATTCCGATACAACTCCATTGTTCCCCTGACCTCACTTTCTGTTCCTGTTCCTTTGTGCCATGCTTCTTTCTGTCATCACTTAGTTTCAGTTTGACATTATTTGACATTGTCTCCTCTAACATCTCCATTCATATCCAGGATGCATTGGCACCTGCCTTGCTTAAGAGACAACTCCTTTCATATCTCCATTCCCACCTTAGATAATCTGTCTCCCTGAGGTATAAGTACTGGAGTTCAGTATCTTGTACTTTAGTTTGAATATTAACCATAACACAACATTACAATTCCCCCCAGATCCCTTCTGCCTCATGACTTGACATTGTATCCTACTCTAAAGTCCCTCAACTTATTTCATGGCTTGATGTCATGCCTCTTGTTGGGAAAAAGCCCCATGGCTGATTCCAGATCTCCGATAGTTCCAATCCCTCTGTAAATCAGGGCACTCAGTACTAGCATAAGGGTGCACCACATAAGGTGAAGCCAAGCCCCGTCCACTCCAGAGTTATCCAGAGTACCCCCAAAGTACATCGAAACTTTTATAACAGTATATTTAAACTCCTGCTTGTGCTGGTACTGCTATCATGTCTATCCATGTAACCAGAGCTTGCTCCTGCACTGTCCTAGATCAGTTTAAGAGCTTCTCTACTCACCGTGCACCAGGCTTAGCCTCACAGGCTCCTGCTCCCTTCCACTCATCCACACCTAGCGCTCAAGTTGATGAAGTCCCTGATGGTTCCAAGGTTCCTCAACCTCTCCACACCCCTGACAATCATGGTGCCTAGCCAGGAGTACTGAATAAACCCAGAGATGACCTCTCTGATGGGTATTCTGATATTCTAGAGGATGACCCTGAACCTTTTCCAAATCTGGAACCTATTCCTATTCACCATAACACTATCACTGATCTTGCTAGCACCATCTGTGGATTAGCTTGCTCTTCCTGTCATACCCCTGAAACATTGCAGTGAACCAAAGTATGGGAATCAGACCAGTTTGACAGAACTGATTCCTGGAAGCATTGCATTTTTCTAGTGCAGTGTAAATTAAATTTCCAGGATCATTCCAAAGCCTTTGCCAATGACTGAGCCAAGGTCACTTATGCTCAGTTCTACCTTAAGGGCATGGCATTGGAATGGTTTGAGCCTGACCTCCTTCTTATCAAAGACCCTGACTTCCACCCCTTGTGGATGGACAATTATAAGGAGTTCATTCAAGAACTCCAGATCAACTTTGGACCCCATGACCCAGTTGGGGATGCAGAGCACCAGCTAGACCAGTTGACTATAAAGGATGGTCAATGAATCAACAAATATGTAGTTGAGTTTAACAGAATTGCATCCCAAGTTCAGGGTTACAAAGAAGGTGCCCTCCACCACTATTTCTATAATGGCCTGCCAGACCACATCAAAGATGACCTTTCCCATGTTGGCAAGCCACCAACACTCATTGAGCTGTGCCAGCTGGCACAGACCATTGATGCTCACTACTAGGAGTGCAAATCTGAACTCAGCTGATAAGAAAAGTTGTCTCACCTGTCCAAGTCCTCTGATAAACCCACTGTATCCTCCACTTCAACCTCCAGTCCTAATGAATCAAGGAACAAGTTGGCTAATTACTCCAGCTTCTCCAAGTTGTCTGTTCCCCAGAAACAGGACTTATCATCCAAGCTTGGTAAGGACAGTAAGCTCACTACTGAAGAATGCAAGTGTCAACTGGAGAATCACCTCTGTTTGTTTTGTGGAATCACAGGGCATATAGCAAAGAACTGCCCCAAGTCTTCCTCCAAGGCAGCCAAAGCTCATGTTGCCAAAACCTCCACTCCAGAAACCAAACTGGAGGCCTCTATCTCAGAGGTGAAAAAATAGTCCATAGCCTTTGAGACTCCACATGAGCTGGAGGTTGCATTAATCTTTCCTGTGCTTTACTGGAGGTTAAACTTAACACATCTGTTCTGTTAGATAATGCTTCACTTATGCCTCTCATTACCCTTGTTTCACATGAAATTCCTCCATTTTCCACCCTGATTGACTCCAGTTCTTCAGACCACTTTGTAGACACCAAGTTAGTCAGTACTTACAATCTTCTGACTTATTCCATTTCTCCGTTGCAGCTCTGACTATTTGATGGCTCTTTTAATTCTATGATTATGAATGCCATTGATATTTCTGTTTGTTTTGACACTGGTGATATTACTCTGATGACATTCTATGTCACTCCATTGAATGGATCTAGTTCTCTTGTTCTAGGATACAACTGGCTTGCCTGCTACAATCTGTTGATTGACTGGGTATCAAGTTGTATCTCATTCCAATCATCTGAACCAAACATGCCAACACCCCTGAGCTTACCTCTGCAGCCTCCGGTTTCTCTGACCCAAGCTGACTCCAAATCTGATTCACCATGTTTCCATGACCCCAAACCTCTGTCAATTGAGCTACTCAGCTTATCAGCATTCACACATATCTGTAGCCTTAATGGCTTAGTCCTGTTCTATCTGCAGCTCTGACCTCTGGAGAGTCATCTCCATTCCACTTCCATTGCTTCTTCTCCAGCTGACCTTTCTGGTGTTCCTCAGAAATACCATGACTTTGCCAATGTGTTTAGCAAAAGCAAGGCAGCTACTCTTGCCCCTCACCACAAATTTGACCTGAAGATCAAGCTGGAAGAAGGCACCTCACCACCTGTCAGCACCACCTATTCTCTATCACCCTCTGAGCTTGAAGCACTCAGGACTTTCCTAGACAAACATCTTGCTACCAGTTTTATCTGACCCTCCACATCCACTCATACTGCTCCTGTCCTCTTTGTCTGGAAGAAGGATGGATCCCTCTGATTGTATATAGATTTCTGAGGCCTTAACAAGATCACAAAGAAAGACCACTACCCCCTTCCACACATCTCTGATCTCCTTGATGCTCTGAGCCATGCAACCATCTATACCAAACTTAACCTTAGGCATGCTTACTATTTAGTTCATATTGCTGAGGGTGACAAGTGGAAAACCTCTTTCTGTACATACTATGGCTCCTACGAGTGGCTTGTCATGCCATTTGGGCTCATTAATGTCCCTGCGGCTTTCCAGTAGTTCATTAATTCTATCTTTGCCAATCTTTTTGATGTTTTAGTAATCATTTACTTGGATGATATTCTAATTTTCTCCACTGACTGGACATCACATACCAAGCATGTCTGCAAAGTCCTCTGCTGCCTCTGGAAGCATGGCCTCTTTGCAAAACCTGAGAAATGCAAATTCCATACCACTTCCACTGAGTATCTTGGGTATCTACTCTCTTCTTCCAGGCTCACAATGTCCCCTGACAAGGTTCAATCCATCCTGAATTGGCCCAAGCCTTGCAAGATTAGGGATATCCAGTCCTTCCTTGGTTTCACTAACTTCTATCACCACTTCATCCAGGGCTACTCCAATATCGTCATTCCCCTGACTCACCTCACCTGCAAGTCCATTTGTTGGGATTTCAATGCTTCTTGTCATGCTACCTTTCAGTGCCTCAAGGATGCTTTTACTTCCACTTCTATTTTAACCCATTGGATCCCCAATGCTCCTCTTATCATTGAGACTAACACCTCTAACTATGCCATAGCTGGAATTCTCTCACTCCAGTCCCCAGACAATGAGGTCTGTCCTGTCACTTTCTATTCCTGTATACTCACTGCACTGGAACTCAACTATGACACCCATAATAAGGAGCTTCTTGCTATTTTCACTGCATTCAAGATCTGGTGTCATTACCTTGAAGGTTCTGGTTCTCTGGTGGATGTCATCACTGATCATAAGAACCTGGAATATTTCACTATGTCTAAACTTCTGACCTGCCAGCAAGCCCAGTGGTCGGAGTTTCTCTCTCAGTTTAATCTGATCATCCATTTTCATCCTGGCCATTTAGATACTAAACCTGATGCTCTAACTAGACAATGAAACATTTATCCCAGAGTGGGGAATGGCAACTATGCCCTCATCAATCTGCATAACTTCTGGCCCATGTTCATGCAGGAACAACTCACTGCATTCCTCCAGGCTTCCTTTCTAGCATCTCTGGTCTTTCAGTCCACATCCCTCTTTGACATCAAAACCCTCCATCATGACATCATCTTGGCACTCCCTTCTAACTCTACTGCCTCTATCCACTGTTCCGGTATCCTCCTGTCTGACTCTTATTGGTCTAGAGAACCAGGAGGTTTCTTGTATTTGAATAACTGCATCTATGTTCCTGATGCTTCTAACCTCTGACTCCAGGTCCTCTGCTACAAGCACAACCACCCCTTATCTGGACACTTTGGTCAGAATCAGACACTAGAGCTCATTCACCAAGAGTATACCTGGCCTGGCATTCGAGCATTCGTCAAGGAATATGTTTCTTCATGTACAGCTTGCACTCATGCTAAGGTACCCTGTCACAAACCCTACAGTTTTCTCAAGTAGCTCCCCATTCCAGAAAAGCCATGGAATTCCATCTCTATGGATTTCATTGAATAGCTCCTGGCTTCCTCTGGTCACTCTGCCATCCTTGTTGTGATAGATCATCTATCAAAGCAGTGCATCTTCATTTCTACAGACAACAAGGTGACCTCCCCAGAGCTTGCTAAACTCTTCTTACTCCATGTGTTTTTCAAACATGAAGTTCCCTCCCACATCATCTCTGATTAAGGCTCCAAGTTTGTTTCCCATTTCTTCCATTCTCTGGGTCAAGCCCTCAATATCCATTTCCACTTCACCTCTGGGTATTATCTGAAGGGTAATGGTCAAACTGAGCAAATGAACCAAACCCTGGAGCAGTATCTATGCATTTATTGCAACTATTAGCAGGACAACTGGTCTGAACTCCTGCCCCTCACAGAGTTCACTTATAACAATGCCCCTAATACTACCACAGGTGTTTTCCCTTTCTTTGCAAACAAGGGCTACCATCTGAACATCTCCATGCACCCAGAACATGATCTTACCTCCACCCAAGCTCAGGAATATGCCATAGATCTTAACTCTCTCCACACCTTCCTTTGTGAAGAAGTAGCTGCTGCCCAAGTCAGATACCAAGGACCTGCAGATGCCTGATGATCTCTGGCACCAGACTTTAAAGTAGGTGACCAGGTATTTGTCAAGGCTAAGTACTTTAGAACTATGAGGCCTTCCAAGAAACTTGCCAAAAAGAACTTAGGTCCTTATTCCATTATTGCTCAGGCAGGCTCACTGTTCTTTACACTCTGTCTTCCAGAGAACATGAAGTCTGTTCATTTAGTCTTTCATGTTTCTCAACTTGAATCCTCTGTCTCCAATGTGATCCCAGATTGCATGCAACCACCTCCACCCCCAGTCAAGATTGATGGTAAACCAGAGTTTGAGATTTCCGAAATCCTAGACTCAAAAATAGATTGTAGGTGAAGGAACTGCAAATTACTATATTTGGTTAAGTGGTTAGGTTATGAGGATACTGATGAGGAGACCTTGTGGCTCCTTGCCACTGAATTAGGGCATGCTTCAGAGATCATTGAGGAGTTTCATCTCTGTTACCTGGACAAATCCAGGCCATCTTATAATTAACCAACTGTAGTGGATCTAGTGATCTAATCACAATACCCTCTACCTATTTTAAGATTGTTTTTTTGATTTCCTTGTCTACCATGGAAATTTCACCAACCTTCACACACAGTTCTGACAGCTCTGCTACCACCTCATCCTTGCTCCCCAAACTCCTGGATTCTCTGATCTCCTCTGCCCATGCTGTTCCCAAGGCATCAACCAGCCACTTCAGCAGCTGATTCTTGCATTTGGCCTCTTGCCATACCTTCTGGCCCACCTTCTGTATTGATGCCCCCATCAGGCGATAGCCCTCAGCCACCTGCTGAAGACCCTCCTCTGTCTCCTCTAAGTCTGCCCTGCTATTGGGCATCTCCTCCTCTCCCACCTTCTGTCTCCGCTTTCTCTCTGGCTTCTCCTGGCTGGGGTGTATGCACCTCACCTTTGCCTCTATACAGGCAAGGCATGATGTCAACTTGCCTGGGCCCACCTGGCATCCCAGTTCCTGGTTGTTGCACCTCCAGCACCCCAGTCCCTCTTCTGCTCTTCTTTTGCCATTGCCATTACTCAACCCCACCTTCTGGGCTTGGCAAAGTTCCTCCACCTAAGCCAATGTTAGAGTTCTAGGTCCCAACCCCATTTCCAATACTCACCCATTTCTGAACTGCTGCCACTGCTTTCTGAGCCTCCTTTACTTTCTTCCAAGCCTCCTCCTCTCTCCTCACTTTTCCCCACTGCTTTTGCTTGGTGTACTTTGTGTCATCAAGCTCCTTTTCATCTTCGATGTGCTCCTCCAGGTACTCATCAGACCAGGTGTAAATGTTGGCAAATAAAGACATGATGAGGAATACTAGTGTGGAAGTCTCTGGGGTGATATTTGCTTTTATGGTTTTCTGGCCAGCTAAACCCCAATTCCTGCTCTGCTCACTTATTCATCAAGAGCACATGCTTCACAGCCTTCAGGGGTTCAGGCCTTAAGAGGGGAATACTGTCATATCCCGTGCCAATAGGTCAACTCTGCTATATCTCTGATGCAACTCTGGTTGCTTCTACACTTTAAGCTGTGTGTTTCCTAGTTCCCTTTACCTCTGTCTTCTCCTATCTAATGATTGATTACAACTTTACCTATACTAACTCCATACCATTCTGATACAACTCTGTTGTTCCCCCAATCTTACTTTCTGTTCCTGTTCCTTTGTGCCACACTTCTCCCTGTCATTACTTAGTTTCAGTTTGACATTATTTGACATTGTCTTCTCTGACATCTCTATTCATATCCAGGATGCATTGGC
>JBBPKN010001174.1:0-20237 GCA_038089275.1 Pulveroboletus cf. rosaemariae | reverse complement strand
GCAAAGCAGGTGCCAATGCATCCTGGATACAAATGGAGATGTCAGAGGAGACAATGTTGAATAATGTCAAACTGAAACTAAGTGATGACAGGGAGAAGTGTGGCACAAAGGAACAGGAACAGAAAGTGAGGTCAGAGGAACAATGGAGTTGTATTGGAATGGTATGGAGTTAGTATAGGTAAAGTTGTAATCAATCATTAGATAGGAGAAGATGGAGGTAAAGGGAACTAGGAAACACACAGCTTAAAGCATAGAAGCAACTGGAGTTGCATTGGAGACATAGCAGAGTTGATCCATTGGCACAGGATATAACAACCTCCAATAGTTTCCAACCCCTCCATAAATTGGGGCACTTAGTACTAGCATAAGGGCACACCACATAAGGTGAAGCCAAGCCCTGTCCACTCCGGAGTTATCCGGAGTAACCCCAGAGTATGTTGCAATATTTATAACAGCACCTGTACTTGTATCCACTTTAAAAAAATCTATGAAAATTGCAATTCAAGCCTCCCTCTTATTCCATGCTAAGAAAGTTATAGCCACTTGTGCTCTCATTGATAGCAGAGCATAAATCAACTGTATAGACTGGAAATTCATTAAAAAGAACCAGTTTCCCACCACTAAGCTTTCTGAGCCAATTATTATCTGAAATGTTGACCACTCAGAAAACAAGAAAGGCAAGATTACTAGAACTTGCAATCTCCTTCTCCATTTTGAGCAGTCCATTCTCCTGGTTTCCTGCTATATTATCACATGTGGGAAGAAGAATATCATTCTTGGACACCCATGGCTTTGGGCCACAAACCCCACTATCAACTGGATGGCAAACATACTCATCATCCCAGATTCTCCTTCTGATGCAACCACATACTGCATCAACTCCATTCATAAACCTCAGTTCGATGGACTCCTTGAAGATATTATTGTCCCCCATAATAAACTCCTGGTCCACTATTTGGACTACATCACTCCTGAGCAGTCAATCAACAACTTGCTCTACAATTACCACTCAAGCAGGATCCTAGATCACTGCTCCTCCTATCTCCCTGAAATCACCATTGCTCAGCTTACCATGTTCACTGAGCTAGCCATTGAAGCCAAAAAGGCTAAACTCAAGATGACCCTTTCCCCCAAATACTCTCAGTTCTCATCAGTATTCTCCAATACCCTAAAAACCCTGATCACCTTCTACTCTCTCACCTCTATGATCATGAGATCAATCTGAAGGACAAATTTATCCTGAAGATAGGTAAGGTTTACCCCTTATCTCCCCCTAAGTGACAGGCCACAGAAAAATTCCTCAAAGAGAACCTTTGAGCTGGGAAGATCCATTCCTCTAATTTCCCTCAAGCCTTATTCCTCTTCTTTATCAAAAAGAAGGATGGCAAACTCTGTCCTTGCCAAGACTACAGGTATCTCAATGAACACACCATTTGCAATGCCTATCCTTTCCCTCTCATCTCTGACCTCATCAATAAACTACATGATGCTCAGCTTTTCACTAAGTTTGATGTCTAATGGGGATATAACAACATCCATATCAGAAATGGACACCAATGGAAGGCCACCTTCATTACACACAAGGGGCTCTTTAAACCCATGGTGATGTTCTTTAGTTTGAACAACTCACCTGCTACTTTCCAGCGATTTATGAATGACTCATTCCAGAATATAATCACTGAAGAATGGCTTGTTATCTACATGGATGACCTCCTTATCTCTTCCCCTGATGCTAACACCCATCAGGAACATACCCCCTGTGTCCTTCAATAGATGATGGAACTTGATCTTTACCTTGAACTGGAGAAATGCACCTTTGCTGCATCCCAGGTTGAATACCTTGGGATAATTGTTCATCCTGGTGAGCTTACCATGGACCCTGTCAAACTTGCTGGTATTTCCCAGTGGCCCACTCCTTTGAAAGTCAAGGATGTTTGCTTTTTCCTTGGCTTTGCTAACTTCTACAGGTGATTCATCCTGTTATGATTTCCCTTTTCCTTTTCCTTTTTTCTCTCATTGTAGCTTCTGCTCTTCACATACCTTGGGTGCTTTCTTGTTCACTTTCACACTTAGATTCCGCTTTTCTCATGCTCTAGCCTAACCTAGACTGCTCTCTTGTTACACCCCTTGCCTGGGTCTTCTATCTCTTAAATCAGCTGACTCATAATCTTTCCATCTCTTTCCATCTGTTTCTACACAGATATCTTACTCATCATTTGTCAGCATGATTACTCTGTACATCTCTGCTTAAACCTTATTAGCTGTACTATAAAGTAGCATACTTCCTGTTCCCTTTTCTTTACACTACTTCTATCTTGCAACCACCTCACAGTCTTCACATCTCCTCTTGTCCTTGTACCTACATACTTGGAATCCATTGTTTGTGTCCTGGCACTTAATCAGAGGATCATCAGCATCTGATCTTGGCACACCCCTGGGAGTATAGCTGGTACTACTAAGGCACAACACTTCATTTGTCACCTTTTACTCATCTTGAAGCTTACCTTTGGTTCACTTCTTCCACTTTATCCATAGCAAGGTCTATGCCTGTCCCTACCTGGGCCTAGTGTAACACATCCCCAACTACTCCACTATCACCCATTCCCTCCTTGACCTCATCAAGAAGGCCACAACCTGGTCTTGGTCTCCTGCTGCCTAGAAAGCCTTTAACTCTCTCAAGGCTATCTTCCTGTCACAGCCAGTATTGCAAATGCTGGATCTTGCCTATCCTTTTGCTATTGCCACCAATGCCTCTGCTTATGCATCTGATGGTATTCTTCTTCAAACTAATGAGAATGGGGACTGGCACCCCTGTTCTTATCTCTCCCAGACCTTTTTCACTGCCAAGCAGAACTATGATATCTATGATCATAAACTTCTTGTGGTCATTCATGCCCTGAAAGCCTGGAGACAATACCTTCTTGGCTCCTCTACCTCCATTCAGATCTTTACCAATTATAAGAACCTGATCTATTTTAAATCTTCCCAGAAGCTTGATTAATGCCAAGCTTGATGGCTTTTGGATATTGCTGACTTTAACCTGCAACTATCCCATGTTGCTGGCACCTCCCTTGCTGGGCCTGATACCCTCTCCCATCATCCTGACCTTTGTCCTGACACTTCCCAGGATAATCAGGAAGTTACCCTTCTTCCCTCTGAACTCTTTGTCAACCTTATTGATGCTAACCTCTCTGCACATATTAAGGAACATCAACAGGGAGACCCCCTTTGCCTCTCCATCCTGCAAAAACAGGATGCTTCTGTGGATAAGAAATTTCTCTGCTCTCATACCTCCAATTGGAAGAAAATCAATGGGTTGCTCATCTACTGCAACCAGGTCTTTATTCCCTCCTCCATTAACCTTCATTGTGCAATTCTCCAGCATTGTCATGACCACCCCTCTGCCAGTTACCTTGGTTATCTTAAAACCTGCCAACTCATCTCCACCAAGTTTTGGTGGCCTGGTCTCACCACTTTCATCCACAACTATGTTGCTGGCTGTCCTGTTTGCCAGCAGAACAAAGCAAATACTCACCTCTCTACCCCCATGCTCCCTTTTATTCACTTTACTGCCACTTGCCCTTTCCAGCAGATCTCCTGTGATCTAATTACCAATCTTCCTTTATCCTCCAACTTTGATGCCTTGCTGGTTGTGGTCAATCATGGGCTTATGAAGAGGGTAATTCTTTGCTCCACCAAGAAATCTATTACTGCCAAGGGTATTGCAATCCTCTTTTTCCATAAAGTTTACCTTTGTTATGGGCTATATGACAAGATAATCTCCAATCATGGCCCTCAATTTGCTTCTGCCTTTGCTAAGGAGCTTGGGAAACTCCTTGAGTACAATCTCTCCCTCTTTACTGCATACTATCCTCAGTCTGATGGTGAAACTGAACAAGTTAACCAGGAAATTGAGACATATATCTGCATCTACTGCAGTTCCAACCCCACTGGATGGACTGATTCCATTACCCATGCCAAATTTGTTCACAATCACCACCCCCATTCCATTACTAGGCAATTCCTGTTCTATCTTATAATGGAATATGAACCCCATGCCCTTCCTTCCATTATTGATGAATTACTAATGCCTGCTGTTGCTGACCACACTAAGGCACTTCTTGCTACATATGATAAAGCTCTTGTAGTACATAATCTAGCCTGCCAAACCATGGCATCCTGCATTTGTTCCACCTTCTCCCCATTTAGCAAAGGAAATAAGGTGTGGCTAGAAGCCCTGTTAAAACTTTCATCCCAATAAAAGGAGACTATTAAAACCTATACCAAGATGAGTATACTTTTAACCAGTTCCTTTTTGAATGAAATCCTTGATGCTGAAGGTAGGTCAGAACTCTGGAGGGCTCTGGAGGGCTCTGGGGGAATCTAGGAAGGGTTTCAATGGTCAAACAGAACTCAGCTTCACCTTATGTGGTGTGCCCTTGCACTTTTCCAGAGTCCTGATTTACATAGATGTGTTATAGTTCGCATTTTTCATTTTTTAATCATGTGACCTTATCTTATCTTTCCACATGGTTATCTAATCTTTTATCTTATCTAGGCATGTGATGGGTCACATGACAGGTCTAGACCCAGGGCATAGAGTTAGCCTCATGTCTTCAGCCTGGTTTTCATTTCTGTTAGTCTTTTATTTTAAAAGCCTTGTTCTCTTTAGCCATTGACTATTCTCATGAGTGCTTCTCTTTCATTTGATGGTGCCTCAGGGTCTGTGGGAATATTTCCATCAGGGTCTTGGTCCATGCACCTTTCTGTACCATATAAATACTGTAGTTTTAGCATATCTCAAGCCCCAGTCTTGAGCACTTGTATCTTCTAGTATAGTGGCCTTACTAGGGCTCCTTTATATTATTTCATCTGCTTTACTCTCACTGAAACTGACATTGACAAAAGCCCTTGATTAGGGTTATAGCTCATCACTGAACACATCAACATCACACCATAACACTTGCTCAAGACTACTTTACTAGTCAAGGGTACTCACTGCAGAAGAACATTTTTTGATAAAGAAGGAATACTCATGGGGACACAAGCAACAGCTGAATGATTTTATTTTTGAAGCAGTTCTTGAATTCAAGGATGACGACTTTGGTAGACAATTGTTCCAAAGAAGATTTGATGCATTCAACAAACAGACCAGGAAAGACTTTGTAGAGAAAAGAGGCAGAGACAGAAAAGTTGCAGTAACAGATAGGCTCTGCTCTCTCCATTCGTTCTCATCACTAAAAACTATATCCTGCCTTCTCAAGACAGTAGCCCAAACTGTTGAACTTCAACCCATATACCAGCTCATCAAACAAACTAGAGTCCACTGAGCTTAGTTCAATCCTATTGCAGCAACCTCATATCCCCAACCCAGTCCCTCAATCAAGGTACACTCCAACCCCCTACCAACACCCCCAGTGCCCCTCCCAGCAATCAATCCCTACTATAAGTGGGATAAATATGACTTCAGAGATTGGAGACTTGATTCAATTACTAACTGAAGAGTTTTCAAAGACAGGTGGTCAGAAGAAGATTGCCAATCCTGGGAAATAGGGTGATAAAAAGAAGAAGTGGAGAAAATGGTTTGTCTCTCTACAGATATGGGCTAATGAACAAAGGTGGAAAAGTAACAAGAAGTTGATGGCAGCAGTGCTGTCAAGATTAGAAGGGAGAGTGGAAGGATTCATGCAACTAATACTCAAAAGGTATAGAGATGCAGAAGAAGAGTATAGGTTGGCAGTGGATGGAAGTAGGGAAAAGATGGGACTGGCAGCATGGCCAGATTTCAAAGGCATAGTGGTTAAGCTCTACAATTACTTCCATATTGATGAGCTTACCCATGAATCTTTGAAAAAGTTAGAAGAACTTCATTATACAACCTCAATTAATGAATATCTACATGACCTCAGGGTTCTTTGTCGAGAAGCAGATATCAGTGATGACTATGCATTGAAGCTGATGAGGGAACAGGTGCAGTATAGATCTATCAGCAGGCCTGT
Source organism: Pulveroboletus cf. rosaemariae (assembly GCA_038089275.1). Lineage (NCBI taxonomy): Eukaryota > Fungi > Basidiomycota > Agaricomycetes > Boletales > Boletaceae > Pulveroboletus > Pulveroboletus cf. rosaemariae. Next base: position 14,238 of record JBBPKN010001174.1, on the reverse strand, counting down.
ATGCAAGGCATCAAAGAGGATTATATTCTTTTTGTAGAGCAATGTTAGCAGATCAGATGATTATTCAAAAGAATGAACATTGAATGTCCAGCACCTTATTTCAATCCCTGATATCAATCCCCTTGTTATCCCCCATCCAATCAATACTAACCACCTTACATTCCTTCTCAATCAAATCAGCCATAATTCACAGCAGTTGGCACTTAGCCTGGGCATGGTGCACCCATGGAGATAGATTGCCAGGTGGCAATGCAGGCCTGCACCTGTTTCAAATGCAGAAAACCAGGGCATATGGCAAAGGATTGCTGTGGGGTTTTTAACCCAGCAGTATTGTGGCCCTTGAATAACTTCAGCAAGGAACCCCAGCCTCAGGGTTAGCAACAGAGGCAACAAGGCACACAGGCTCAGTACATACAGCCTGTTAGATTTTCAGATTTTACTCTGCCTGACACAAATGGTTGGAAAATAGCAGAACCAGTCTCTATTAGGCTGGTTTACAACATGGCAGATGCAGCCAGGTTTCAGAAGATTCTGGCAGTATCATGGGGTAGTATGGATAAAGCCCAGGCTTATTTCCAGGATGTCTTTGAAACAGAATGGAAACAGAAAGAAGCATTGGGAAAAGTTTAAGGGAATCTATTAGGTTAGAAATGGAACTTCCAGTATGTACATCTTTTTCTTCTTCTTGTTTCAATGTTTATACTATGAAATGGAATCTGGTTATTCCTTTCATGATGGCATCTCATTCAAGCATGACCCCAGAAGTAGGGTGCTTAATTCCATCTAATGATATTAATGGACACTTGTTTGCAATAGGAAGCAAAGAATGTAAAGATCTAGCCAAATTATTTAACAGGAAAGAACAAGATGAATTGGGGGTAATTGTAAAGATAGATGGAGAAGTCAGAGGAAAAAACAGTTTAAAAATGGAGTTGTGTGGACTAACTTTTGCAATAGTGAACTCTGGTGCATCAGTAACATTCATTAACCAGAAATTTGTTTGGAAACATGGTTTGTACAAAAAAAACATGCCTAAACCTTTAACAGTATATAATGCAGATGGAACAGAGGGTAATATTGGGAAAATCACTCACTATATTATTATTTATATAGCCATAAAAGGAAAAAATGGGAAGTGGCATAGGGAATGCATTAATGCCTATGTTTCTTCTTTAGGAACTCTAGATCTCCTTATAGAATATGATTGGTTTTCACACCACAATCTGGAAATAGATTGGGTAAAGAAGACTATTGATTTTCCTAGGTGTTCATCAGATTGCAATATGCATCTTATATCAAGAAGAGTTACTAAAGAAGAACAATCCCAGTTAAAGAAAGAAGTACCAAAAGAATTATGGGAATTTATTCTGGTTTTTTCACAGCATGAATCAGAATGCATGCCAATCAGAAAACCATGGGATCATGTGGTGGAGTTAAAAGAAAACTTCATACCAAAGAAAGGTTATATTATTCCTCTTTCAAATGAAGAAATGAAGAAAGTATGAGAATTTGTTGACAAAGAGATGAAAAGAGGTTACATCAGATCATCCAAGTCACTGCAAACATCACCAGTATTCTTTATCAGCAAGAAAGATGGTGGTAAAAGAATGGTAATCAACTACAGGTATCTGAATAATTATATCATAAAGAACAATTATCCATTACCCTTGATATTGACACTAATTGATAGGTTAAATGGTGCTGATATGTTCACTACTCTAGATCTTAGGTGGGGATACAATAACATTCATATGAAAGAAGACAACAAATGAAAAGAAGCATTTACAACACCAATAGGGGCTTTTGAGCCTCTGGTAATGTATTTTGGGATGTGCAATTCCCTGAGTACTTTCCAAGCAATGGTTAATGATATTTTCCATGACATGTGGGAATATGTGGTAATCTATATTGATAATATTATGATTTTTACTAAGGACAAAAATTGCAACCAACACTTGGAAATAGTTGCAGAAGTACTAGGTCATCTTTGTGACCATTGAAATACAACTCTTAATGTGTTGACCTTCCTAACCCTAACCCTTGGGAAGTGCCTTCCTAATCTTGCTATCTGGCTTTTGTGCTAGTGGCCAGGAACTAGGCATGATGAGACAAAAATGAGAGCCAAGGCACTTATAAGCAAGTAAGGCTAGGCTAAGAGTCAAAGGAGCAATAGACTAAGCCTATGCCAGTAAGACTAAACCAAGACCAAGACTTAAGTGAGCAAGACTGGAGAATCCCAGCTTGCCTACCCTTGTCTTTATATATCATGGGATCCTGAGCACAGACCATGCTGACTAAGTACATGTGCTACCTAATCAGGGAATGCCCTAGACCCTGGGTTAATAGATAAGAAAGGAATAAGGGAAAAGCATGGGGCAGATATTAAGAGTATGGCAGGAGACCATGTGAATGTGGGAGAATAGAAGAGAAGTAATCTATGAATAGAATGCAGGGTCAGAGGTGCTTGCACCATGAGGATGGAGATCTCTGCCACAGATGAAATCCAATCTATAGATCTGCCACAGATGCATCTAGGGTCTAGATCTAGATCCAGATCTAGATCAGATAAGATCCATGGAGATAAGATGGAGGGCAGTTCCAGGGAAGATCCTGGGAAGATCCATGTCAGGTAACTTATGATCACATGACCACTGCTAGAGGAAAGAAATAATAAATACTCTTAAAGGAAACAGATCACAGACTAGGGTTAAGCTTAAAATGGGGTGTCTTGTGCACAATCATGTGATGTCATGTGACTGACTCTTAGTGCTGGAGTGTCACTTCATAACAACCATGACCTTTTCTTAAAGCCATCAAAATGTCACTTTGCCCAAGAACAAGTTGATTACTTGGGAATGATTGTATCTAAAAAGGGGGTACAGATGCAACTAAATAAAACCAGTGCAGTTCAAAATTGGCTCATACCATGAACCATCAAACAAGTTCAAGCCTTTTTAGGATTAGCAAATTATTACTAAAGATTTGTTCCCAATTTCACTAATATTGCAAGGCCCCTCAACTCTCTTACAAGAAAAGACATCAAGTTTGAATGAACATTAGCTTGCATGGCTGCTTTTGTCTGTTTAAAAGAAATCCTTACATCTGAACCCCTCTTGTGTTATCCCAATTCCTCTAAACCCATACAACTCAAAACAGATGCTTCAGATATTGCCATTGAAGCAGTTCTCTCTTATCAACAAGATGATTGCCTCTGGCAACCAGCAGCTTATATTTCCCACTCTTTGGATCCTGCCAAATTAAACTATCCAATTTATGACAAAGAGTTACTGGCTGTCATTTGCACTCTTTATGATTGGCATCATTATTTAATTGGAAGAGACTCCTTTGAGATCTGGAGTATTGGAAAAAACCGCAAGATCTGTCTCCTAGGCAAGCTAGATGGCAAGCCACATTGGCAGAATATAATTTCAAAATGTGTTACAAACCAGGTCCTACTAATGGATGAGTGGATGCTCTTTCCAGAAGATAAGACCATTTCGAAAATAAACCAGAACCAAATAAACAAATTGTCATGCTTCCTCCTCATATTTTTCAACATGTTATCTCTCTTTCTTTCTTTTTTTTCTCTCATGTACAACAAGCATCAGTGAACTTACATCTTCCTTCCAACTGGTATTATAGTTCAGAAAATCATATCTATTTAAATGAATGAAAACAAATTTTCATTTCTGAAGAATTACATATAGAAGCTCTTAATCTTTTCCATTCTTCTCCATTGGGTGGTCATGCAGGACAAAATCATACCAAGCAACTTTTATCTTGATATTATTATTGGCCAGGTCTCAATGAAAATATTGCATCTTTCATTTCTTATTATTCAACATGCACTACATCCAAGGGATCTGAAGCTATTATTCCCATCCATCCTCTTCCTACAGCTTCATCTCCATGGAAAGACATTTCTGTTGATTTTATTACAGGACTTCCAACATCAAAGAGTTTTGATGCTATCATGGTGATAATGGATCAGTTTTCAAAAGAAGTTGTTTTCATTCCATGTCATTCTTCTCTTTCATCTCTTTATGTTGCAGAATTATTTAGAGACCATGTCTGGTCTAGACATGGACTTCCTTCCTCTATCATTTCAGATTGTGGCCCTCAATTTGTCTCAGAATTCACAAAGCAGTTAAACAAGATTCTTCAAATCAAACAAAAGATTTCTACAGCTTATCATCCTGGAACAGATGGTTAAACAGAGCACATTAATTGGGAACTAGAGCAATATTTACATAACTTTATTGCCAAATGACAAGAATCTTGGGCAGATTGGATCAAAATTGCAGAATACCATTATAATAACTCCTACTCCACTTCAACTCAGACATCTCCTTTTGAAATAATGAAAATCTATCATCCTAGTCTGGGTTTTGAAGCACCCTCTGCAATAAATCCTTCCTCCCATTTTCTACAAGACATGTCTAAATTCTTCAAGGATGTAAAAGAAGTGCTTGAGGAAACCAAGTCTAGAATGGAAAAACAAAATAAGAAAGACCTTCCTCAGTATTAGAAAGGTCAACAAGTTTTGTTATCCACAAAGAATCTTACACTTCCATATCCATCCAAGAAGTTATCAAAGAAATGAATTGGTTCTTTTATGGTGGTTGAAGTAATTCCTTATGCAGTTCATCTTAAACTGCCTTCAACCATGTGCATTCATCCTACAATAAACATTTTGTGCATCAAACCATATTTACCATCTCTTCAAGGTCAAGACATTCTCACTTCCAATTCTATCATTATCACAGAAGAAGGTCATGAAGAATATAAGGTCAACCATATTGTTGATTCACATATTAAAGGAAAAAAGCTGGAATATCTGGTTTATTGGACAGGTTATGGAGAAGCTGATCATACCTGGCAAACAAAAGATGATTTAGCTAATTCTCCTGATCTTATTAAAGAATTCCACAAGCTTAATCCCTCTGCACCTCATTAACTCTTTACCATGGACCTCAATTCATTTCAAGCTCTATTTAAACCATATGAAAACCACATGGATGCTGTAGCTCTAACTGTGTCTTGTCTGGAATCCAAGACCTAAAAAGGGGGTAGTATTATAGTTTGCATTTCTCATTTTTTAATCATGTGACCTTATTTTATCTTTCTATGTGGTTATCTAATCTTTTATCTTATCTAGGCATGTGATGGGTCACATAACAGGTCTAGACCCAGGGCATAGGGTTAGCCTCATGTCTTCAGCCTGGTTTTCATTTCTGTTAGTTTTTCATTTTAGAAGCCTTGTTCTCTTTAGCCATTGACTATTCTCATGAGTGCTTTTCTTCCATTTGATGGTGCCTCAGGGTCTGTGGGAATATTTCCATCAGGGTCTTGGTCCATGCACCTTTCTGTACCATATAAATACTGTAGTTTTAGCATATCTTAAGCCCCAGTCTTGAGCACTTGTATCTTCTAGTACAGTGGCCTCACTAGGGCTCCTTTATATCATTTCATCTGCTTTACTCTCACCGAAACTGACATTGACAAAAGCCCTTGATTAGAGTTATAGCTCATCACTGAACACATTGACATTGCATCATAACAAGATGTCAGAGGTGGGTAAGAAGGCTGTCTCTATGCTCAACAGAAGGAACAGGCAGGACAAGGAGAGTCAAGCCTAGTCATGAAGGTGAGACCTTGCAACTCCTTTAAGGATATCACTTGGCCTCAGAGGTACTCTGGAGTAACCCAGAGGTTCAGAGTGAGCCCAAGGGCTCAAGCAGAGTGAGGACAATAATAAGAGGGTGTTTCTATTGTTTTTGTTGATTTTTCTACTGAGGTACAAGATACAAAACTACAGTACTTATATCTCAGTGAGGTAGAACTATCTAGGAGTGTAATGAAATAAGACAAGTGCAAACTCAGAAGCAAAGCAGATGTCTAGATATCTAGGAAATAAATGGAAATGTCAGGGAAGACAATGTCCAATCATGTCAGACTAAAACTGAAGGGTGACAGGATGAACCAGGGGAAAGCAAGGAACAGGAACAGAACAGGAATAGTAACAATGATGGTAATGGTAACTGAGATTGGAAACAGTAATGGAGTTATACTGGGATGGTCCAGAGATAATGAAGGGAAACTAGGGTAGTACTTAACTGGAGCAGAGATAGACTAAAAGCAGAATGGGGCAGAGTGGGAGCAAAAGCCCAGGGAAGCATATAACACTGAGGGGTGGAAAGTGTACATGTATAGCTGGGGAAGACTGGAATGGTGACAGAGGGCCAGAGTTACCTGAAGGGGAGTCAGAGGACTAGAGTAGCTTACTAGGTGCAAAGACCAATTGTAAGCTGGGTCAGAATGGGATTGGAATTTAAGTCTGTTATAGTTCACTTTTTCATTTTTCTGATTACATGATCTTATCTTATCTTTTCACATGGTTATCTAATCTTTTATCTTATCTAGGCATGTGATGGGTCACATGACAGGCTAGACCCAGGGCATAGGGTTAGCCTCATGTCTTCTGCCTTGTTTTCATTTCCATCTTTCTTTCATTTTAAAAGCCTTACTTTCTTTCAGCCATTGGCTATTCTCATGAGAGCTTCTTTTCCATTTGATGGTGCCTCAGGGTCTGTGGGAATACTCCCATCAGGGTCCTGGTCTGTGCACAGTTCTGAAGCATATAAATACTGTATCAGTAGCATGTTTCAAGCCCTAGTCTTGAGCACTTGTATCCTTACTGCAGGTGGCCTCACTAGTAGCTCCTATTTCCCATATTACCATCCTCTCTCACTTTGCCCTTGTTTGGGTTTGGTTTTGTCTCATCACTTATCAATTAAAAATGACAGTGTAACACTTGCTCAAGACTTCTCTACCAGTCAAGGGTATTTACCACAGAAGAATGCTTATATGAAGAAAGGATACGCCTGGGGGCACAAAGAAAAATTAGCTGAGTTTGTCATAGAGGTGATTGTGGGGTTCAATAATGATCAATCAGGGAGAGTGTTATTTCAGAAAAGATTCAATGACTTCAAGCAACAGACATTCAAGGACTTCAAGGAGAAAAGAGGTTGCAATAGGAAAGTAGCCATCAACCCTTGACTTTGCACTCTTTGCCCTTCCCAGTCCCTTAAAACAGTATCTTGAGTTCTGGAAACAGTAGCAAACCATGTCCTTCACCAGCAACCCCCCTTTCCTGTCAACCAAATTAGATTTAGTCCTTTCATTCCATGACCCCACCCCATTCCCAGAACCTCATCACCTATTCCAGAAACTCAACCCAAAGACTTCAAATATGAGTACAGATCTTGGCAACTTGATGCAGCAACTGGTAGAAGGGTTTACCAAGATGGAAGGGTTGAACTTGAAGAAGATTTCTGATCCTGGGAAATGGAATGGTGAGAAGAAGGACTGGAGAAAGTGGTTTGTTTCCATGTTGGTCTGGCATGTGGAACAAAAGTGGAGGAATAACAGAGAACAGACTGCCACAGTCCTTTCTCAGTTAGAAGGAAAAGCCACAGGTTATGTGCAAATCATGTATGAAAAGTACATCAACAAGAAAACTGAGGTGAATGGAAATGGAGATGTGTTGGGATTAGGTGCATGGCCAGATTATGCTGGCATCACAAGGGAGCTTTTTGCCTACTTTCATATTGATGAATTGACTTATGAAGCATTGAAGAAATTGGAGTTGCTGAGGCAAAAGGGGTCAATAGATAAGTACCTGCAAGAGTTTGAGGTACTAAGGGTGGATACAGGGGTCAGTGATGACCACATGTTCAAACTAATGTGCACACAAGTGCAATTCAGGGTATACCAGCAGGTGTGCATGTAGAATATGCCAGAGAATTTGCTGGAGTTCATACAGGCAGTTTGAAAGATAGGATGATCATTCAAACAAATGGCTGTTGAACAATCAGCTCCAGCTTTTACTCCTTGTTACAATGCACCCCAAGTTCCCCCTCCATTCAATTTCTTCACACCATGATACAACCCCCTGCTCCATTTCACAAATACTGGTATCCAACCTGGAAGATGTGCTCTGATGGACATAGATTGTCAAGGGGCAGCACAAGTTCATACATGCTACAGTTGTGGAAAAGCAGGTCACTTTGCACATGAGTGCAGAGGAACCTTTAACCCAGCTGCACTGAGGCCTTCAAACAATTTCAGCAAGGGTCCTCAGGGACAAATACCAGCACCAAGGCAGCAAAGGGCATAGTATGTGCAGCCAGTAAAATTTTCAGAATTTTCACCTTCTGATGCCAAGGGATGGCAAACAGCTGAACTGGTAGCTTTTGAGCTGGTATATAATATGGCTGATGCAGTAAGGTTCCAAGAAGTCCCTGCAGCATCATGGGACATGATGGAAGAGGCTAGAGCCTACTTTCAAGATGTATTTGAATTGGAGTGGAATCAAAAAGAGGCTTCAGGAAAAGCTTGAGGGACTCAACTAGGCTAGTAGTTGAAGTTCCACTATGTTCTTCTTTATCTTCATCTTCCTTTGATGTCAGTACTATGAAATGGAAAAAACCATTTCATTCCATAATGGCATCTCAATCAAGCATGGCCCCAGAGAATGGGTGCTTAATTCCATCTGAAACAATTGACAGACATTTTTTTGCAATAGAAAGCAAAGAAAGAAATAATCTAGCCAAGTTATTTAATAGAAAAGAAAGAGATGAATTGGGTGTAAGTATTAAGGTAGATGGAGAAGTACAAGGAAAAGATGGTTTAAAAATGGAATCATGTGGTCTAACCTTTGCCATAGTAGATTCTGGAGCATTGGTGACTTTTATAGATCAAAAGTTCATATGGAAACATGAACTTTACAAAAAAAATTTGCCAAAAACATTGAAGGTCTACAATGCAGATGGTACAGAAGGCAACATAGGTAGGATCACACATTATGTGATAATTTATATTTCTATAAAAGGAAAAAATGAAAAATGGCACAGAGAATATATTAATGCATATGTTTCTTCTCTAGAGAATCTCAATTTACTTATAGGATATGACTGGTTTGCAAGGCATAACCCAGATATAGATTGGGTAAATAAAACAATTGATTTTCCAAGATGCTCAGCCAACTGTGAAATGCATCTCATATCAAGAAGAGTAATGGCTGAAGAACAATCACAATTGGAGAAAGAATTGCCAAAGGAGTTGTGGAAGTTTATCATGGTCTTTTCACAGCACAAATTGAAAAGAATGCCAACAAGAAAACCATGGGATCATGGAGTAGAGTTAAAAGAAAACTTTATTTCAAAGAAAGGACATATCAATCCTCTAGCACAAGCCAAAATGGATGAAGTTAGAAGTTTTATTGACAAAGAAATAAAGAAAGGATGGTAATTGACTATCAATATCTCAATGAATATACCATCAAAAACAATTACCCATTACCCTTGATTTCAACTCTGATTGACAGGTTAAATGACACAGATCTTTTCATCACTCTAGATCTTCATTGGGGTTACAACAATATTCGCATGAAAGAAGGCAATGAGTGGAAAGGGGCATTTACCATGTTGATAGGAGCATTTGAGCCTCTGGTAATATATTTCAGGATGTGTAATTCCCTGAGTATGTTTCAAGCTATGGTAAATGACATTTTCCATGATATGTGGGAACATGTTGTCATATATACCAATGACATCATGATCTTTACCAAAAACAAGACAAGAAAGCAACATCTTGAAATCATTGCAGAAGTTTTAGGTTGTCTTCATGATCATGAACTATTCCTCAAACTGTCCAAGTGTCACTTTGCTCAACCACAAGTGAACTATTTGGGCATGGTTATATTTAAAAAGGGGGTACAGATGCAACTTAACAAGACTAGTGCAGTTAGAAGTTGGCCTATTCCAAAGACTGTCAAGCAGGTTCAAGCTTTTCTTGGATTAGCCAATTACTATCAGTAATTCATTCCCAATTTTGCTGATATTGACAAATCCCTTAATTCCCTCACAAAGAAGGATGTCCAATTCAAATGGACAATGGCTTGCATGGTGGCTTTTGTTCATCTTAAAGAAATCCTTACCTCTGAACCCCTTCTTTGTTACCCTGACTCCTCTAAACCAGTTCATGTCAAAACTGATGCTGCAGATGTTGCCATTGGAGCAGTCTTTTCCTATCAACATGAAGATGGGCTTTGACAACCAGCTGCATATATTTCACACTCTTTGGATGAAGCTGAATGCAACTATCCTATTTATAACAAAGAGTTGCTAGCTATTATTCATGTGCTAAAGGATTGGCACCATTATTTAATTGGAAGAGATTCTTTTGAGATCTGGACAGATCACAAGAATCTTGAATATTGGAAATGGCTGCAAGATTTGTCTTCTTGTCAAGCTTGTTGGCAAACTGTTCTTGCTGAATTCAATTTCACCTTATGTTATAAACTGGGTTCTACCAATGGATGAGCAGATGCACTCTCCAGAAGACAGGATCATTTCAATAATAAACTGGATATCAATAAACAAATTATTATGCTACCACCGGATGTTTTTAAATACATACTTTCTATTTCTTCTTCTTTTTTTCCTTATATTGAACAAGCATTAATGGACTTATATCTTCCTTTCCATTGATGTTATAGTTTAGAACAAAAAGTTTATTTAAATGACAGAAAACAAATTTTTGTTCCAGAAGAGCTATATACTGAAGCTCTTAATTTATTTCATTCTTCACCTTTAGGTGGTCATGCTGGTCAAGGTTGCACTAGCCAGCTTTTATCTAGATATTATTATTGGCCTGGTCTCTGTGAAGATGTTGCACATTTCATTTCTCATTGTTCCACATGTGTAATATCCAAGGGATCAGAAATGGTCATTTCTATTCACCCTCTTCCAATGGCTTCCTCTCCTTGGGAAGATATTTCAGTGGACTTTATTATGGGACTTCTAGTTTCAAAAGATTTTGATGCAATTATGGTTATAGTGGACAGGTTTTTGAAAGAAGTCATTTTTGTTCCTTGTGTTTCTTCTCTTTTCTCTCTTTATGTTGCAGAACTTTTCAGGGATCATGTATGGTCCAGACACAGACTTCCTAGCACTATTGTTTCAGATCAGGGACCACAATTTGTATCAGAGTTCACAAAATAGTTAAATGAAATTCTGCAGATCAAGCAGAAATTATCAATGGCATATCATCCAAGAATGAATGGGCAAACAGAACGGATTAATTGGGAATTAGAATAATATCTGAGGAACATCATTGCAAAATGGCAGGACACTTGGGCAGATTGGCTCAAAATAGCAGAATATTATCATAACAATTCATATTTGACCTTTACTAAGACATTGCCATTTGAAATAACAAAAATGTATCATTCACATCTCAGTTTTGAGGCTCCTATATCAGAAAATCCATCATCTCATTTCCTATGAGATATGTCCAAATCATTTAAAGAAGTTAAAAAAGCATTAGAAAAAACAAAAGAAAAGATGGAAAAGCAGAATAAGCAAAGCATGCCATTATATCACAAAGGCCAGCAAGTTCTGCTTTCTACCAAGAATTTAACACTTCTGTATCCCTCAAAGAAGTTGACCAAAAAGTGAATTGGATCATTTGAGATTTTAAAAGTTATTCCACACATAGTTCATCTGCATTTACCAAAAATAATGCAGTTTCATTCTACAGTTAATATTTCTCATATAAAGCCATATCTCCCATCACTTTGTGGTCAAGATATTCTCACACCAGATCCCATTATTGTCACAGAGGAAGGTCATTCAGAGTATGAAGTTGATCATATCATGAATTCTTGAGTTCAGAAAGAAAAGCTTGAATATTTGGTTCATTGGACTCATTATGGTGAAACAGATTGTACTTGGCAAACTAAAGATGATTTAGCCAATGCACCAGAACTTATTAAAGAATTCCACAAACTTTATCCCTCTGTGAAATGCAACTGCTAGATGTGTTGACCTAAACTCCTAACTTTCTTGGAGTATGCTGATATTCCTAAGTCCTGAGATGAAGCTTTTATGCTAGTGGCTTCAAACTAGGCAAAGTGAAGAGAAATGGTAAGAGTTAAGAGAGGACAAGAACAATGAAGATTCAAGTGTGCAAGACTGGGAGAATCCAGGCTTGAGCCAACCTCCTTATATATTGCTACATAATGTGCACAGACCATGTAAAGAGTGCTAGCCCTAAAGTATTGTACAGTAAGCCAACCAATAGCAGTAAAGGAGTGGGGACCTAGAACTACATGAGTTAAACATGAGATATGACATCAGAGTCTAGATTGCTCTAGACTTGTGCCATGTGAAGATGTGAAAAAGTGAAAAGATGAAGAGTTGAAATTGTAAAAGTGTGAAAGGTGAAGATGTGAAGATGTCACATGATGTGACATTGTGAAGAGCTACAGTAGTATGAAGATAAGTCCAAAAAGAGTAAAAATGAAAAAGTACATTATAACACTCTGCTCTTTGATGGTTATTTAATATCAGTCTTCTGTCTTTCCATTCTATGTTCTCTGCCTATGAAAACCACACCAAAGCTACTCCATTACACATATCTCATCTGGAATCCTTGATTTAAAAAGGGAGTAGTGTTATAGTTTGCTTTTTTATTTTTCTAATCACATGATCTTATCTTATCTTTCCACATGGTCATCTAATCTTTTATCTTATCTAGGCATGTGATGGGTCACATGACAGGTCTAGACCCAGGGCATAGGGTTAGCCTCATGTCTTCCACCTTGTTTTTATTTCCATCTTTCTTCTATTTTAGAAGCCTCACTCCCTTTTAGCCATTGGCTATTCTCATGAGGGCTTCTCTTCCATTTGATGGTGCCTCAGGGTCTGTGGGAATACTCCCATCAGGGTCCTGGTCTGTGCACAGTTCTGAAGCATATAAATACTATATCAGTAGCATGTTTCAAGCCCCAGTCTTAAGCACTTGTATCCTTACTGCAAGTGGCCTCACTAGTGGCTTCTATTTCCCATATTACCATCCTCTCTCACTTTGCCCTTGTTTGGGTTTGGTTTTGTCTCATTGCTTATTAATTGAAAACAACACCATAACAAAGTCAAAAATCTGGGATATGATAGTATCCTCCCCTTAGACCTGAACTCTTGAAGGCTGTTGACCCAGGGTGCAGAGGGTATGGACATGTGATCTGTGATAGTGTGGTAATGGGCATGTGATCATGCACTTTAGTAATATCAGGGGTAGAGCAGAGGGTTGTGGAGATAATGAGCATGTGATCTTGTTTAGTGACAATGAAGTGGAAGAGTAGAGTTTCTTAGCTTGCTCATGAATAAAAATGGGGACTTCAACAGTAGCTTGTCCTTCCTTTATTACAACAACATGGTGGCTTTTGATGACATTATGGCCTGGGCTAACAAACACATCATGAAGTATACCAACAATGATAAGGCATTGAGTGATGCCAAATATGCTAAGCACAAGAGGTATGCAAAGGCAAGGAAGAAGGAGGAATGGAGAAGGGCAGAAAAGGCCCAGAAGGTGGTGGAGGAGACTGCCTGAAGGCAGGCCAAGAAGGCCAAGAAGGCCCAGAGGATGGCAGAGGCAGCTGCCCAAGAAAAGGTAAGTACCACAGTTGTTATCCTGTAAATAGCACAACTGATGATCATTAGGCAGTGTGAGTGCAGATCCAAGTGGGGCCCAGCAATGACAAGGGGAAGCAGAGGGTAAAGGAGGTGCCAGTGTGCCAGAGGTGCATGGATAGGGGGATGGAGTGCAAGGTGGGTGTGGGAAAGTCCATGTCATGCTTGACCTGTCAAGAGGCCAAGGTGAGGTGTGAACACCCAGGGGAGAAGAAGTTAATATGGAAGCAGCATCAGAGAGATATGGAGGAAAAGTGGCCTGAAAAGAGGGCTCACTCAGAGGGAGCAGAGGGCAGTGCCAAGCAGGTGGCAAAGGGCTATCACCTGCTGGCAACAACTATATGGGAGATGGAAGGCCAGGTGGTGTAGGAAATGAGGAGGGAGAACTGGCTGCTAGCATGGCTGGTCAACATCCTTGATCCCACATGGAGGGTGAGTGGAGAGAATTCAGAGAGTGGGCTGGAGGACAGTGAAGAGGAAGAGGTGGCAGGAAAGGTGGCATAGCTTGGGACAGGGGTTTGGGAGGAAGCAGAAAGAGATAATGACAAAGATGTGATGGTACTAGAGTAGTGTAGTAATTACTCTAGTTTGTCTTTATAACAGAGGTCAGGATTCAGGAATGACCCAGGGGGGCCAGAAATTAGGGTACAAAAAGAGGATTAATGACTTCTGAAGTGAAGGCTTTGAGCCTTGGGTGAAC
>JBBPKN010001173.1:0-20238 GCA_038089275.1 Pulveroboletus cf. rosaemariae | reverse complement strand
TAATATGCAGCTTTTTGCATTATTGCTTCTGAAACTCTGAAAATAACAGTTTAGAGTCATGTTGAGGACTTGATCCTCAAAGAACTCAATCTTGACAGCTTTTATAGACTTTTCATTGTATTATGTGCCTAATTACCTTTTGATTTTTTCCATTGTGATTACTTGAGTACTGTCTTGACAAAATTCTCTTTAGATCAGATATTCATAGTTTAAAGTTTTTGCAGACTAAGGGTTTCTCAGGAAAACCCATAATACCAAAATGATTTGTAATCATGCTTAAAACACTTGCTAACTTGAATACTAAATTGTTCAGTTACTTACCTAGATGACTGACTGCCCTGAACTCTGATTAAGAACTAACTGCATTGTCTTTTGCTTACTTAACTTTTCTTCTTTATCAAAACTCTGAATAGTTTTGAGATATTTCAATTTGATCTTGCAATATAATCTTGAAGTCACTTTGATAACTTCTGATTATCTTCTTATTCTGTGTTCTGAATGGATATCAAGAGAGCCATTGAACCTACTTGCATCTGCTTCATTGCCTTCAACAGATAGCTCCACAGATAGATGGTCTCCTCTTTAGTCTCAATGGATTGACTTTTATATCTTTCCAAATTGAACTCTTGATCATTTGCTAAAACTTGTCAGAATACTAATTAGCTTTTCTTGTTGAATACTTCATCACTCTTTGATGCCCAAATAACAAAACCAAACTAATGGCACTGCAATTTCTTCTTCAACTCATACTTGCTAATGTTCTTTCTAAATTACTTTTGATAATGCAGAAGTAGAACTGCCTCTGATAGTTTTAAATTGTTTCAGATTCTTCTGAACTTCCTTGCAAAACTTTCTACTCAGAGAGAGTTTCCTTAATCTTCTTTTATCTGATATTGCTCTGTTTCTCTGAAAATGACTTTTTTTAACCACTTCTCTTCATGTTCATAGCAAATACTCATCAACTCTGAAAAGAAGCCTCTTGACTATTTTCTTCACAAGTGATCTCCTAATAGCATAATCAAATGTTGAGTTAAACAGACTTCTTCTTCCTTGCAGATGTCTTTTAGCAAATAGACTTCTTGACAAATCTCCATATGGTTGAATAATGGACTAAACTACCCAAACTTCCTGTTAGAAATCTTGAATAACATTCTTCAACACTCAATCTTGCTTCTCTGATAGTTTAATGTCTTTATGGACTTCCATGAATAAAAACTTCTTCAAACTCTGAGAGTAAATCTTTAAATCTCATTCCCTTTTCAGGACTCAGATCTTCAACTAACTTCATCAACTCCTCCCTATTCTGATAGATGGTCATTATCATCAATCTTCTTAGAATCTTCTAAAAATTTTCTTTCATAGTACTTGCTTCTTTTTGCATCTACTTGCACTATGGCTTTCATCTGCATACTTGAAGACTTTCTTGATCTTTCTATTACTACCTTTCTACTCATCAAGGGCCTAGATGTACCCTGAACTTTTGTCTGAGTTCATATACTTGAAAACCTTCTAGTTTAATGTTATTGTGAACTATAATATTTTATAGTCAATCTTGAACTATAGCTTATTCAGAACCAAGTGTTAATCTTGACTAATATCAGAGTAAATCTTCATGTATTCTCCTGAATAGCTAGATATCTTCTTCAGTCATGATTATTAATCTTTTAATCTAGTCTTGACTCAATTCTAGAATATTTCTTTGTTTATAGACATTGCAGTCTCAATCTGAAAACAAAACTTTCACTAATTGAATTATCCTTAAATTCATCTTAAAGCCCTAGATGTGACTCCAATCTTCTTCATTGAACTCTTCAATCAGCTTCTGTCTCATTTCCAGATCTTTCTTGATACCAGTTGATAAACTGGTCAAATAAAATGCAAACTTCAAATCAATGACTTTGTTGAAGTTGATTCAAAGTCTAAAATAAATTGTATGATTTCTTTCATTTTTCCCTAAATGACCTAGTCTGCAACTAAGCCTTCACATTGTCAGTACTTTTTGAATTGTGATTTAATGAATGAATTCTGAGTTAAACAACAGTTTCAACCTTTATGCCTTCTAGTTTTCAATTTCATATATAGCAAAATTGCAAAGTAGAGGGTTTGCAGTAAATACCCACAACTGGACAAACTTGACTTTTCTAAGGCTTCTAGTTTGCAACTAAGCCTTCCACCTGCAGTATTGATCTTGAACTATTTAATGAGTGATGAACTAGCTTGATAGACAAATTTGGATTGTGACAGTTTATGAATTATCAATTTTGAAATAAGGGTTATATGACATTTACAAACAATGACAAAAGAGAATGGTGCTAGATAACACTAATGTGAGCCACAGTGGCCAAAAGACTTGCATTCACACAACAGGCAGTTCAAGGCATCCTCTAGATCTAAGAAAAGAGATAAACAGTTTCAAGATATGCCCAGATTCTAATGAAACTAGATATTCTGGAACATTTTATAAAGAGTTGCTTAGCTCTCTAATAACCCTAGATAGGCCAAAACCTTTTAAGGACTTGCTCAGGTCCTGAAGTTGAACTATGGAATGAAATGAATGAAGTAGGGCAGTTTTGAATTGCTATCAGTATAAACTCTTTCTTTATCTAATCCATGAAGCATAGTTAATAGGCTTAGTGTAAACCAACAGATCACACCTGGTCAAGTATGAGTAGCCTTAACCAGGTGTTATGGTGTTAGACTGTGTACAATGCTTCCTAACCCTAACTAGCCTGCCTTGAGAAGGTGTAAGTGGATTCAGTGTTGGATTTGGATTAAATATGTTATAATGCACTTTTTTCATACTTTACTTTTTTTACATTTCTGACACTATGTTTACTCTTCACATAGTTACATCATATGACCCTTTCACAACTTCACCTTTTTACTCTTTCACCATTTCACCACTTCATATTTCACAGATCTAGATTGATCTAGGCTATAAAATCACATCTTATGTTTTACATGTGTATTTCTAGGTCTTTGCTCTTTTTCTGCTATTGGTTGGCTTACTGTACACTAGTTTAGGGCCAGTCCATCTTACATGATCTGTGCACATGTCTGTAGCCTATAAAAACAGGACATGCAAGCTGGAAATCCCCAGTTTTATGCACTTGAGCCTTGTAGCTTCTCCAAGTCCTTGACTCTATATCTTTTCTTTGGCTAGTTCTGGTGCCTCTATGTTCAAAGGCATCACTTAGCTCTTTAGTCTTAAGGTTAGTGCATACAGAGGTGCCTAAGAAGATCAACAATGCTTGCTAGCATCTTACTTGCACAAGACTACAATACTCTGTCTGCATGTAGGAAAGGAGTTAGGAAAGGTCATCACCAGTTTTTATGCCCATCAGATGCACTTATCCCTGGGGGCATGAGAAGATTTTGAAAGATTTAGTCAACAAGGCAATCCTAGGTTTCTCAGACAATGAAATAGAAAGAGAGTTGTTTCAAAGGAGATTTAACAAGTTTGATAGACAAATAGGAAAGGATTTTTAGGAAAAGAGAACAAGAGATAGAAAAGTTGCAACAACAGATAGGCTTTACTCTCTCTGCCCTTCTTCAGTATTAAAAGCTCCTAGAAGAAGCTTTAGGATCACTGGACCTTCTTTTATTCTTAGACCTCTAGCTTGTTCTTTCTGTGTCCACTTCAGCAGATTACCAGTTAGATAAGGACCTCCTCAATTATCCACCTCCACTCAAGTCAGAAAGCAGTCTGGATATCAAGGAACCCATTTACAGATTTCTACAAGGTTTAATCCAGGAAGAGCTGAGACTAAGGTCACAAGGTTGGTCAGGAAGTCTATTCTGGCTGCAGACATCATTATATTCAGGGCCTAAGATGGCAGAAGAACAGGGTGAGGCAAATGTGGGAAAATTGTTGAGGAAACTCCAAAGTGGATTCAACAAGAAAATTGCTGATCCAGGAAAATGGGACAGAAATAGAAAGAAGTGGAGGTTATGGTGGGTGAGAATAAGGGTCTGAGAATGAGCCCAGAATTGGAAAGGAGATGACTTGATGAGGGCAGCAGCCATTCTCTTGAGGTTAGAAGAAAAGGCTAAAGGATTTACTCAAATATCCCTGAAAAGGTATTTGGAGAATGATTTTCCCACAAAGGAAGATCTCTATAAGGAGATAAAAAACTATTTCCACATAGAGGAGCTTGCTTATGAAGCTCTTAAAAGGCTAGAGGCACTGTGACACATTTATAAGATTGATGAATATCTGCAGAATTTCCAGATCTTGGTAAAGAATGCTGAGGTAACAGAGAAACACACCTGCAAACTGCTTAGGGAGCAGGTATAGTATAGAGTATACCAACAGGCAGTACTTCAAGGTTTAGAAACAGGAATGGAAGATCTAATGGAACAACTACAAACCATTGGTTATGCATATAAGCACATGGCAGTAGAGCACAGCACTCCTGTCACAAGATTTTCTCAACCTAGATCTCTTTCTACTTCTTCAAATCAGTTCACTCCTTGATCCCCCTATCCTCCACCCAATAATCAATTTCACTCAAGGCCTCCATGGCAACTTCCCTAGTTATTCACAGCTACTGAAACTCAACTAGAAAGAGAAGCTTTTATGGAGATAGACATGATGAGGTTCAACAAGAAGTATTTCAAGTGTTGTAAGAGGGGATACTTGATAAAGGACTGCAGAAGCAATCTTCTATTCACCTTCCCTTCTGATTTTAATCCATGTAGAACACAGGCCAGTGCCCCAGCAAATAATAGAGCCATATACCAAAGGCAAATACTGACCTTTGGGGATTTTGAGAAAGTACAAGGGAAGCCAAATACTTATGAGGCTCCTTTCATATATATGAGAACACTGATAGCAGAGGCTGCAAGAGAAAAGGCAGCAAGGATCTCTAGGGTAGAAGAAATCCTGGAGAAAAGTATGTATGGAGAAGCATCCAGGGCATACTGGCAAGATACCTTTACAAATGAAGTAAAGAATTTAAAATAAATAGAACTTTGGTTAATTGAAGTTGTTACGGTCGGTTTTCCTACTACTCAGACGGTGACGCAGTCCTGATGTTCAGGCCGGTGACTTCCACGATTTCGATAAGGCTTTCTGATCCTAACCCTAAAGTGAGGCTGGCTTGATGCTATGGTCGATGATAGAGAATAAAGAGTGAGAGCAAGATGAATGAGAGACAAGCCAGGAGATCCAGAGTAGCTACTTGATTAGCAGCTAGGTAAAGGCATACTAAGATACAAGTGCTCAAGACTGAGGTCTTGAGTCTTTGGACGGTACTCTATATATACTAGTCCCAAGTGCGCACGGACCAGGTCCAGGGCAAAGGGAATAACTAAATAAGGAAATAGGGCATAGGGCAAGGGTAAAGGGTATGACCAAACGGGCCATGCGGAAGGGATGTGTATCAACATGAGGAGGTGGGAGAATGGAAGGGAAGGGATCTAAATATAAATAGAAGTCAGGGTCAATGGAGATTAAACCATGCCCCCAGCCATGAGGCCGAGGAGATCCCATCTAGAGATCTGCCACGATCAGATCTGACCCTCTTCTGGATCGAGATCAGATTCATCGGAGATCCGATCGGGAGATGCATCTATCATCTGAGATTCATAACCTAGGGTTTATCTTGTTTTGGCAATAAAGTCCCACGGTCACGTGCTTGTCAGGTGACTGCACGATAGCGTTTGTAACAGGTTGCAAGATAAAAGTGTATAAGAATGGAATGGACAAAAGATATGTACCATATGGTAATAAAAGAAGTCCATATGGCTAGGTACATTGCAATCTTGTGGTGTTGCAGACTGCATGCATATGTGCTAGGGACAATACATTTTGTGTTCCTGGCTGCATGCATGCTTGCCAATTCTAACAGTATCACCACCCTTCCATGGCTTTGTCACCCCCTCTACCTTCTTATTATACTAACAATAACTTCCACAACAATGTCATCAACAAGGTTGGCTGGGCCAACATCACCAGCTTCCCTGGGCCCTCATATGATGCCTTTTAAGGTGTCACAAGTCTTTCACCCCTAGCAGGGGGGTAATGTTATGATTCCTCTTTTCTTTTTCCTCTTTTCTTGTCCTTTTGCCTAGCTTCTGCTTTTCTTGCACCTTGGATACTTTCTTGTTCATCTTCTTTCAATAGATTCTGCTCTTCTCATGCTCTGGCCTTGTCCAGACTGCTCTCTTGCTATGCCCTTTGCCTGGGCCTTCTATCTTTTAATCAGCTGACTCATAATCATTCCATCACTTTCCATCTGTTTTCACATGAATACTTTACTCATCATTCATCAGCATGATTATCATAACTGTCTCCACTTGAACCTTATTAGTTGTACTATAAAGTAGTGTACTTCCTGTCTCCTTTCTCCTTATACTACTTCTACCTTGCAATTACCTCATAGTTCTCACATCTTCTCTATTCTTGTACCTAGTACTTGGAATCACTACTTGTGTCCTGGTACTTATCCAGAGAGTCACCAGTGTCTAACTTTGACACATCTCTGGGAGTATAGCTGGTACCACTTGGACACAACACTTCATTTGTTATTCTCCACTTATTTCAAGGCTTACCTTTGATATTGCCTCTACCCCTTTCTTCACAGCAAGGTCTATATCTGTCCCTACCTGGGCCTAGTGTAACATGCACCTCTGCAATGAAAGTTGTCAAGAATTGATCAAGATAGTACTTGAGCAAGTATAAAAAGTCAGAAGATTATTAGGCATACCTCTGCAAGAGTCTAGAAAGTTATCAGGATTGAATGTCTTCAATGGATCAAGTCCTAGGCATGACTTTAAATGATTTATTTTTAGAGATTCAGAGGCAGTAATGCAAGAAGTCTGCATTATCAAACTTCTAGGTCATATTTTCAGATATTCCACCATCCTTGTTCATTTAGCAAACTACCACTTAGTTTTTCATTGGATTTGAGATTTGTTGAAGCAAGAGCCTGGTTGCAACATACCAGTTCATATCAAGAAAAGCAAAGAAAGAAAGAGTCAAAATTTGGTTTATTTTTTCCAAAATGAAAGTAATTGTTGCATTAAAATCACATGCTCATACCAATGTGTATTTCATTGGGACAATGAAATCTGAAGAGGGGATAGTAGAGATAATGGGTGAATATAGTAAACCCCCTCTTCTAGGCAAAGATATCATCAATTATGAAGAATGACACAGGAGTTCAAGTACTCTTTCAAGAATAAGTACTTTTTTACAATTCTTAAAACCTCAGAGCTTCTTGGCCTATGCCAGTTTTTTCTTTTCTTTTTTATTTTATTCAGAGTTTCAGAGATAGCAAGACCATGCTCTGATGATAGGTTGCAAGGCTTAAATGAAAAGCAACCTTGATGATCCAGAAGTCTTACTCTTAAAGAGAAGATAGTGTTATAAACAACAAGTTTGCTAGCAAAAGAGTCACATGACAAGCATGTGACCATGAGACTTCTATGCCAAACAAGGATAAACCCTAGAATATGATTAAGTTGTTTATTCAGAGTTCCCCTTGGATTTGGGCAATGCTTATAATTGAATCTTGTTACAGTTCTTCAGTATTGATATTGTCAGTGATGTGCTATAACCCTAATCAAGGGCTAATGGTGTCAATGTTGATGTGATGAGAATAAAGCAAGTAGTATAGGAGTTCTAGTGAGACCACTGCACAAAGGATACAAGTGCTCACAACTGGGGCTTGAGTCATGCTAAAGTTACAGTATTTATACTATACAGAAGAGTGCACAGACCAAGACCCTGATGGGAGAATTCCCATGGACCCTGAGGCACCATCAAAAAGAAGAGAAGACATTGTGTGAATAGCCAATGGCTGAAAAGAATCAATGCTTTTAAAATGAAAGAACAATGGAAATTAATAACAGGTGTAAGGCATGAGGATAACTCTATGCCCTGGGTCTAGACCCATCATGTGACCCGATAAGATAAGAGATTAGATAACCATGTGGAAAGATAAGATAAGATCACATGATTGAAAAATGAAAAATGCGAACTATAACAAATCTAGTATTTCAGATAATAGATCAATCTCCTGATCTGTATCTCTGATGAATTTGATCTCAATCCAAATAAGGGTCAGATGCAATTATGGCAAATCTCTAGATGGGATCTCCTCAGCCTTATGGCTGAGGGTATGGTTTAATCTCCACTGATTCTGAACCCTGACTTCCATTCTACATAGCCTCTCTCTTGATACACCCCTTTATCACATGGCCCATTTGATCATACCCTTTACCCTTACCCTATGCCCTCTTTCCTTATTTAGTATTTGTGCTGAAGCCACTGGTGGTCTGTGCACACCTGGAAAAGTAGTTCCCATATTAAGGCTTTCCAGCCTTAATCATTTGTTTCTCTTGTACATTGTTTCTTAGGTATTGCCTTGCAATATAGGCTATTCTTTGGTCTTTACTTGTGCTATGGCTCCTCAGACTTTGCTACTCTGAGTTCACTGCCCCTCTCTATTCTAACTGACTTCAACAATGATACTGACATACTCCCTCAAGGCCATACCATTACTGTTTAGGGTTAGCATGAGTCATCTCAGAGATTAACATTATAATACTTTATCTCCTCATGCTACTTCTACCTTGTGACTTCTTGCATAGCTTTGTACCTTGTACCCAGTACTTGATAATCCATTTACTTTCAGTTATTAGCTGTTTCTGGTTCATGAAGTTGTTCTAGCATCTGACTTTAAATCTTTCAAGGAAGTCCAGGCACCACCCTGCATTTGTGTCACTTTACTTATTTCAAGGGCTTATGCATTTGTAGAGTCCTTTCTTCATTTCTCACCAGCAAGGTCTGCACCTGTCTCTACCTGGGCCAAGCATAATATCTTTATTCCCACCCTATTGATATCTGGTTCAATCTCCACCAAATCCATGGAACTCCACCTCAGCATCCCTGAATACTTCAATGGCAACCAATTCAAGGCCAAGACCTGGCTGGACATGGTCCAGTTCTATCTATTTATCAATGCAGTGATCTATAACTCTGATAAAAAGAAGATTGCTTATTCCCTCCTGTTTATAATCAAAGAATCCATTCTCTTCTGGGCATTAACATATTGAAAGCAATGTTTCTCTGATATCACTAACACCATTGGGAAATTCTTCCACTTTACTGCTATCTTCCTTAAGGCATTTAAACAGCAAGATACCATAAATACTGCCATCCATTGGTTGGCAAACACACAGATAAGGTGTTACAGACTAGCTTGCATAGGCTCTATGCCTAACCCTAATGCAAACTGCCTTGAGGTTATGCCAGACTTGAAGTCAGATTTGAATATAAGTAAAGGATAAAAATAGATTCCTAACCCTAGATGAGGTATAGGATTTGGAGATGGGGAATACTTAGGGTAGCTAGGCCTAAAGAGCAAAGGATAAAATATCTGGATTGCTTATTAAAATATCTAGATGATTAAACAAACAAGACTCAAAGCTAGGGAGCTAAAAGCTACATGGGCAGTCTATTAATACTATTTAGGGTGGCACACAGACTGCCAAGTCTACCAGGGATAAATACAAATATGAAAGTAGGGCATAGAGCAAGAGTAAAGGGTATGACTAAAAAGCCATGTGTATTAAGGAATAGAATGGAAGAAAATACTAAGAATAAAAAGAAAGACTGCAGGGTCAATGGAGATTAAGATAGTACCTTAGCCTTGAGGCTAAAAAGATCCCATCTGAATTTCTGCCACAGACCAGATCCATCAATCTAGATCTAAGATCCAAGATTAGATGTCATCTAGATTTGATCAGAAGATACAATTATCTAAGATCTGCTACTAATCCTGTACTAACCCTTTAGTTAAGGAATACTCTAATAAGACTAACCATAGCCTAGAGTTTTACTCAATCTGACATAGGAGTCTCACAGTCATGTGATGAGCACATGACTCTTGTACATCTGAACTTGTTATTTGTAATATAAGGCAGGAAAAGAAAAAAGAATGAACTTTATTATACAGTAATACTCTGTTAAAACTTATACTGAGTAGAAATATACTGGTAAAACTTTATACTGATCACAGATATACTGGTAGGCCCTCTACCATTATCTGCTTCATGAATGAAATCCTTAAGGCTAGAGAACAAAGGTTAGGTTCTAGTACCTTGGTGGTGCATGAACCTGAGGGAAAGTCATACTCCAGAAACTTCCAGAGGGATTTAGAAAGGATTTCATTGATTAGATGGGACTTGGCTTTACCTTATGTGGTGTACCCTTGCACTTTCCAGTGTCCTGATTTACAAAGATATCAGATGGGAAAGAGAGCAGTCTCAATACCCAACAAGAGGGACAGGCAAGATAAGGAGAGTCAAGCTTAGTTATAAGGGTGGGACCTTACAATTCCTTCAAGGATATCACTTGGTCCTGGAGGTACTCTGGAATAATCCAGAGGATTAGAGTGAGCCTAAGGGCTCAGATAAAGTGAGGATGATAACAAGGGGGTATTTATGTCAATATTCATACTGAGGTACAAGATACAGGACTACAGTACTTATACCTTAGAGAGGTAGAACTATCTAAGAGTATAGTGAAGTAAGACAGATGCAAAATCAGAAGTGAAGCAGATGTATAAATATCTAAGAAACAAATGGAGATGTCAGGGAAGACAATGTCTAATCATGTCAGACTAAAACTGAAAGATGATAGGAAGAAGCAAGAAGAAACAGAAACAGGAATGAAAATGGAAACAGTAACAGTAACTGAAAGTGGGACTAGTAACAGAGTTATATTAGAGTGGTCTGGAGAAGGAAAAGTGAAACTAAGGTAGTACTTAACTGGAACAGAGATAGAACTAGAAATGAAATAGGGCAGAGAGGAAGTGAAGGCTGGGGAAGCATATACTAATGAAAGGGCAGAAAGTGTACATGCATAGCTGGGGTGGAATGGAATGGTAACAGAGGGCCAGAGTTGCCTGGAGGGGAGTCAGAGGGCTAGAGTGGCTTACTGGGTACAAGAACCAGTTGTAAGCCAGGTTGGAATTGGATTGGAATTGGGTTGAAGGTATAGAATATAACATTATATGACAGAATATCTGATATGGATTTTTCCTGGGAATGCCCAGTGATCTTATCTCCATGGATCTCAAGAATCTCATCTAGATCTGAATCTGAATCTCAGATGCATCTGTGGCAGAGATTCCTATCCTCATGGTCATCTTATCTCTGATCCTGCACTTCCATTTCATTCATATCTGATTATTCTCATGGCTTACTGCAGGTAGTTAGTCATTTCCTTGGTCACACCCTATGCCCAGTTCCCTTATTAGTTAGAGTTCCCATACTAGTGCATGTAGATTACCTGGTCTGTGTGCCAGCCCTGGGATATACAGTGGCTCAAAAAACTATTCCAATATTTGCATGTTTTGCACTAAATGCAATGGCTATCAATACCTACTAATTATCATGCTAGACTAAGAGTATATGAAATGCAGTACTTGCTCTTGGCTTTCTATTGGTCTAATGATCAAAGCATTTGGTTGTGTTTTGGTAACATGGCAACCATATCAAAATAACAACTTATTGAAATAGTTTTTTGACTTTAAATTCCCATTACATATATTGGACCCTGAAGTGTTGTAAAATCATTATATATCTTAGGTAAGTAATATATTATGTCACTCTTATGTCACTAATTAGCCTGCAGCATATATAAACTCTACCATCACAAATAAATTCCCTTATCTTCATTATAAAGCATCTTTATGCTGCTCAAAGAGATAATATTATCTCTCTTGCCTCTGTTGATCTTTCCTATAGGCAAGTTACATCTAAAACTAGTCTAGGGAAGTCCACTGTGGCTAGGGTCCTTCAGGAAATCCAACCAGAAAAGGAAAATCATTATAATGGTCATTCTTCAAAACTTTCTCCTACCAACAAGTGTGCTATTGTTCAACAAATTCTTACTGGAAAGGCCAGTAATGCAGTTCAGGCCACTTATTTCATCAATTTTATTGTCAGTACTCCTGTCTGCCCACAAACAGTTAGAAATACCCTCAAAAAAGCTTCTCTAAAAGCTGTGGTCGTTATAGTGGATAATGTTGAATAATGTGCAAACAAGGACAAACCATAATCAAGGGCTATGATGTCAATGTCAGTATAAGGAGAGTAAAGCAAAAGAGTTTATATGAGTAAACACTATACTAGATGATACAAGTGCTCAAGACTGGGGCTTAAGACATGCTAAAGCTATAGTATTTATACAGTAGAGAAAGGTGCATGGACCAAGACCCTGATGGGAATTCTCCCACAGACCCTGAGGCACCATCAAAAAGAATGAAAGCATCTGTGAGAATAGCCAATGGCTGAAAAGAAGCAGAGCTTTTGAAATGAAAGAACAACAGAAATAAAATGCAGGCTAAAGACATGAGGCTAATCCTATGCCCTGGGTCTAGACCAGTCATGTGACCCATCATGTGCCTAGATAAGATAAAAGATTAGATAACCACGTGGTTAGATAAGATAAAGTCATGTGATTGAAATTTGAAAAATGCGGACTATAACAGTAATGAAGAAGAAAAAACCTCTTTTCTGCTATCCATAGAAAAAGTAGGTTGGCCTTTGCTCTAAAGTACCAGCATTGAACTGTGGAGGACTGAAAGAGGGTAACTTGGTCAGATAAGACTAAAATCAATAGGGTTGGATCAGATGGACAAGAATATATGTGGAAAAAGAAAGGAGAGGGGATAAGTTCTAAAAAGATCAAAGATATAGTCAAGTTTGAAGGAGGATTACTCATGGTATGGGGCTGTATTAGATGGAATGGTGTGGAAGTTTTGAGTGAGGTTGAGGAAAGGATGGATGCTGAATAGTATGTGGCAATTTTGAAGGATTGTTGCAGAGCAAGCTTCTGGATTGGCCTGCTCAATCTCCAGACCTTAATCCTATTAAACACACTTGGGATCATTTGAAAAGATGCCTTTCAGATTATAAGAGGGCATCTACAGGAGTTTATCAGTTATGGGATAGGGTGGCAGTAGAGTGGGAAAGGGTTTCTGTGAAGGAGTGTCAAAAATGGATAGAAAGCATGCCTAAAAGGATTCAAGCAGTTATCAAGGCCAAGGGAGGTCATACAAGATACTAAATACCATATTCAATTTAAAGTCAAAAAACTGTTTCAATGAGTTGTCATTTTGATATAATTGCCATGTTACCAAAACATAACCAAATTCTTTGATTATTGGACCAATAGAAAGCCAAGAGCAAGTACTGCATTTTATATACTCTTAGTCTAGCATGATAATTAGTAGGTATTGATAGCCATTGCATTTAGTGCAAAACATAAAAACATTGGGATAGTTTTTTAAGCCACTGTACTTTTTATCTGAACACTATAATCATGATAATAAAATGATATATTTGATGTTGTTTGGTGATGCAAATAGAGATATACATATAAACAATATGTCTGAGCTTTAAAATGTTCTTATGTTCCTTGATTCCATAGTCCAACCACCATGTGATTCCTTTTTGCTGATCAAAAAGCCAATATCCTCACTTAGCTTGATGCTGGTTAACCTGAAGCACCTTCTTGATGCTAAACTGCTGCTAACCCTAACCTAGGACTCCTTGGTGAGTGCTGTCTTCTACTACTAAGGGCTTTTGTGCTAGTGGCCCCTAACTAGGCAATGGATGTAAGGGTGAGTCAAGCTAATCCTAGGGACTAGTGGATTACTTGTGAAAGCAGAGAGGAGTAGGGGACAATCTGTGAAAGAGGTAATCTCTCAGATATGATACTAAATCAGAGCTCAAGTAAGCAAGACTGGGAATTCAGTCCTGCCTACCTTGCCCCTTATATATTGTCCAGGGGAGCTGCTTACTAAGTATAGTACTATCTAATAAGGGAGATAATCCTAAGCCCTATAGATAAGAGAAAATGAAAGCATGGAGCAGAAATAAAAAGTATGGTAAAAGGCCATGCAGATATGGGAGAATAGAGAAGAAGTAATGTAATAAGAGATGCTTGCACTATGAGGATGGGGATTTCTGCCACAGATACATCTAAGATAAGATCCAGATTCAGATCAGATCTAGATAAGATCCATGAAGATAAGATAGAAGATGTTATGGTATTAATCTCTAAGATGACCTGTTCTAATTCTAAATGGTCTGCCTTGAAAGGATGCATTGATTTCAGTATCAGATTCAGATTGAATAGAATGAAGATAGTATGGACTCAGGGTAGCAAAGCCTGAGGAGCCATTGTACTAAGATCCATAGGAAGGGCCTGTATTGAAAGGCACTAGAACAATGTACAAGATAACAATGTGGTTGAGGCTGGAGAGCCAAAACCAAGGAACTACTCTACTATTTATACTAAGCCCATATGCACACAGATCACCCAGTGGATCCAGCATATAACTAAATAAGGAAAGAGGGCATAGGGTGAGGGTAAAGGATATGACCAAATGGGCCATGCAGATAAGGGATATATCAAGGAAGAGGCTATATAGAATGGAAGTTAGGATCCAGGATAAGCAGAGATTAAATCATATCCTTAGCCATAAGGCCAAGAAGATCCCATCTAGAGATTTGCCATGATTGTATCTGACCCTTATCTAAATTGAAATTAGATTCATTAGAGATGGAGATCAATCTGTTATCTAAGATACTAGATTCAACCATAAGCTATGTCTAAACCTCAAGGAAATACTCTGATAAATAACTTAACCATATTCTAGGGTTTGTCCTTGTTTGGCAATAAAGTCTCATGGCCATGTGCTTGTCATGTGACTTTTCTGCTAGCAAGCTGTGCACTTGTAACAGAAGGGCAGTTTCAGAGAAGATCTGATATGCTAGGCCCAGGTAGGGACAGATATAGACCTTGCTGTGAAGAAAGAGGTAGAGGCAATACTGAAGGTAAGCCTCAAGATGAGTGGAGGATGACAAATAAAGTGTTGTATCCAAGTGGTACCAGCTACACTTCCAGAGATGTGCTGAAGTCAGATACTGGTAACTCTCTGGATAAGTATTAGGACACAAGTAGTGATTCCAAGTACTAGGTACAAGAATAGAGGAGATGCAAGGACTATAAGATATTTGCAAGATAAAAGTAGCATAAGAAAAGAGAAGATAGGAAATATACTACTTTATAGTACAACTAATAAGGTTCAAGTGAAGACAGTTATGGTAATTATGCTGATGAATAATAAGTAAAGTATTCATGTGAAAACAGATGGAAAGTGATGGAATAATTATAAGTCAGCTGATTAAAAGATAGAAGGCCCAGGCAAAGGGTATAACAAGAGAGCAGTCTAAATGAGGCCAGAGCATGAGAAGAGTGGAATCTATTGAAAGAAGATGAACAAGAAAGCACCCAAGGTGTGAGAAGAGCAGAAGCTAGGCAAGAGGATAAGAAAAGAGAAAAAAGAAAAGAGAAATCATAATAGTGCATCTGATTACCTTCTGACTTTTTCCACTTGCAATTACTTGCTTATCTTCTTTAGACCTATTTCATAGGCTTAGTTATTGCAGACTAAGGGTTTCATAGGATAATCCATAACATCAAAATAGTTTCAAGTCATGCTTAGGACTCTTGTGACTCAAATACTAAATTATTCAGTTACTCACCTAGATAACTAACTGCTTCCATATGGAGACTAACTGCACTGTCATTAGCTTTTGCTTACTTAACCTTTCTTCTCATTTAAAACACTGAATAGTTTTAAGATATTACAGTCTGATCTTGTTCCACTTTCTTGAGCTTGTTCCAATAACTTCTGATCATCACTTTGCTCCTAAGTATAGAGAATACTCTCTGCAGATACTTTACCCATATCATTTCCTGCAGGAAATAGATCAATGGACAGCTGGCATTCTTCTTTTTGATGTCAGTGAATTGACCTTCATATCTTCCCAGATTAAACTCTTGATCATTTTACTTGATTCTTGTCAAAATACTAATTAACTTTCCTTATCAAATACTCTTTGTTCTTTGATGCCCATTTTACAATGCACAATACTAGAATCTGGCACTGTGAATCTTCTTCAACTTGTACTTGTTGACTTTCTTCCTAGAAATTACTTTTGATAATGCAGATGTAGAACTGCCTCTGTAATAGTTTTAAATCATTTCAGATTCTTGCAAACTCCTTGCAGTCACTTTCTACTCAGAGATAAATCTTCCTTTGTGTGGTGATGCTCATTCTTCTCTGAAAATGACTTTCTTCAGATCTGCTTCTCTTCATGTCCACAGATACAACCACTTCTCTTTGTATTCATGGCTGAATACTTGTCTCCTTGTGCTTGACTATTTTCTTCATCAAGTAATCTCTGAACAGCATAGTCAAGCTTTGGAACTCTTTCATCATCATTCTCTCTTCAGGGATGTCTTCTAGCAAATAGACTTTCTTGACAATCTTCAATCAGTTGAATAATAAACTAAACCATCCAAACTTCCTGCTAGAAATATCTTGACTACTTTATTCTTCCACTTGATCTTGCTTCTCTGAATTTCCTGTAAATCAAAACTCTGAAATTCTTAAAGAGTAAACCATTAAATATCCTTCCAATCTCCAAGACTCAGAGATCTATCCTATTCTGACAAGATGGTCATTATCATTGATCTTCTTCAATTATTTGGAATTCTTTTCCACAGTACTTGATTGCTTATTTCCACTTTCTACTCATGGAGCATTGCTTAACACTTTCATCTGTATACTTCAAGACTTGCTTTCTCTTTTTGGTTACTCCCTTTCTACTCATCAAGGCTCTAGATGTGATCTTAACTTTCATCTGATTTTGCTTACTAAAAGACTCTGATAGTTTTATGTCATTTCAGACCTATATAGTTTATAGTCATTACAGACTCTTCTTGATCCTTCACCAAGTGTTATGACTTGACTTGATTGGAGTAAATCTTCACATATCCTCCAGGCTAGCTAGATGTCTTTGCCTGTTATGATTATCAATCTTCCTTTCTAGTCTTGACACTTGATTCCTGAATCAGGTTCTTCATTTATAGGTATCATGGTCTGTTCAACCTAAAAACCAAAACTTCCATTGCAACAATTATTCTTGGTCCTATTTCAATTTTTCCTCATCCAAGGCTTCCTTGATCAACTTCATCAAACTTTCTTTTCTGCAACTTCAATTCTGATTCTTCAGTCTTTCTTGTTCCAGCTTGATAACACTGGCAAACAAAATGTGAACTTCAAACAAACACCTTCATCAATGCCTGCCCAAAGCCTGAAATAATGGACTTCTAACTTCTACTTTTCCTTCAATGATCTATGTTCTTGTACTTTTCAAAGTCAACAATTGACTATAGCTTGTATATGTTCTTTCAACTTGATCCATTCATTCCATGAACTTCACAGAGGTTCCCAATTTTCTATGTGATGTGATATTAATAAGAGGGTTTGCAGTGAATACCCATAACTGAATGCTAAATGTTTTCCCTAAGGCTTCTAGTTTGCAACTAAGCCTTCCACCTTTAGTACTTCAGTCTAAAACAATTAAATGAGAGACAACAGTCTATGATGATTTTGCTATATGATGGTTTAGCTAATTGATTTTAGTGTTCAGTGACAAGGGTTATATAACATCCATAAACAATGGCAAGAGAGAATGGAACATCTAGTGCCCCAAATATGAACCACAGCAGCCAACAGGCTTGTGTCCATGCAAAAGTGTCCCAAGGCATCCTCTAGAATTAAGAGTAAATGGGCCCTTTAAGGATTGCCCAGATTCTAATGAAGATTAGATATCCCCAGAACATTTTACAGAGTTGCTCAGCTCCCTAACAATGTTAGATACACCAAAACCTTTTAAGGACTTGCTTAGATCCCAATGTTGATGTTGTTTTACAGTAATAACTGTGTACAAAAGGAAATGGTTTTAATTTGCTGGGCAATATAAATTCTTTCTTCCTCAATGTACTTCTGCACTGCCATAAGTACCTCTGAGCCAAGACAAACAATTGCACCTGGTCAAGTAAGGACAAGCCTTAACCAAGTGTTATGATGTCAATCTCTGAAATAACTTGTGCTAACCCTAAACAGTAATGGTATGGCCTTGAGAAGGTATGTCAGTATTGTTGTCAGAGTTAGTTAGAATAGAGAGGGGCAGTGGACTCAGAGTAGCAAAGTCTGAGGAGCCATAGCACAAGTAAAGATCAAAGAATAGCCTATATTGCAAGGCAACATCTAAGGAACAATATACAAGAGAAACAAGTGGTTAAGGCTGGAGAGCCTTAACACAGGAACTACTCAACTACTTATATTAATCCCAGGTGCACACAGACCACCAGTGGCTCCAGCACAAATACTAAATAAGAAAAGAGGGCATAGTGTGAGGGTAAAGAGTATAACCAAATGGGCCATGTGGTAAAGGGGTGTATCAAGAGAGAGGCTATGTAGAATGGAAGTCAGGGTACAGGGTCAGTGGAGATTAAATCATACCCTCAGCCATAAAGCTAAGGAGATATCATTTAGAGATCTGCCATGATTGCATCTGATTCTTATCTGGATTGAGATCAGATTCATCAGAGATACAGATTAGAAGATCAATCTATTATCTGAGATACTAGATCAACCATAAGCATTGCCTAAATCCAAGGGAAACTCTGAATAAACAACTTAATCATATTCTAGGGTTTATCCTTGTTTGGCATAGAAGTCTCATGGTCACATGCTTGTCATGTGACTCTTTTGCTAGCAAACTTGTTGTTTGTAACACAGAGATAAAGTATGCTACTTTATAGTACAAGGAGTAGAGTTCAAGCAGAGTCTAATAAGTAATCTAGCTAATAGATAATGAATAAGATATCTGTGTGGAAACAAATGGAGAGAGATAGAATAATTATAAGTCAGCTGATTAAGAGATAGAATACCTGGGCAAAGAGTTTAACAAAAGAGTGATCTAGCTCTGACTAGAATGCAAAAAGCGCAGAATCTAAGAAGAAAAGGAAAAAAAAAGCACCCAAGATGCATAAAAAGCAGAAGCTAAGACAAGGGAGACAAAGGAAATAAAGGAATAAAGAGGAAATCATAACAGAAGAGAGATGCAGTTGATCTGGGAAGTTAAAAGGTGAGTTGTTTACAAACAGATGTGAGGAATGGTGGGGTTGGAGCATAGAAAATCTGCAAAGAAGAAGAGAGTTTGTGCACTAGGTCATGATTTTCAGATCTTTCTTCCTGCAAGAGTATAAAGATATCCTGAAGGGCATTTTCAGATGTCAATGGATGATCTGGGAAAAAGGGTTGTTCCTATTCCACTTTAAGGTCTTTAGTAGGTACAGATCTGGGCTTTTCCCAGAGTAAATCAAGCAGCAAAGATATCATAGGTAAATATGGGAGTAGACTGCAGCAATGGTAGCTACAAGTAAAAACACTACTTCTTTTGTTATGCTAGGCTCAGATAGGAACAAGCATAGACCTTGCTGGCAAAAGATAGAGGAGAAGCTCTACAAATATATAAGCTTCAAGGTTGGATGGAGCTACACAGATATAAAGTAGTGTCAAGGCTCCTTGAAAAACCTAAGTCAGATACTAAGGCAACTAAGCATAAACCAGAGACAGTTGGGGCTAGACAAGGGATGGTAATATGAATTTAGACTAAACCAAAAGGGAATAGCCTTGGGGAATGTCCATACTCAAGAAAACTACTATAACTCCAACTCATGATAAGAGCCAAGAGGAGCAAATAAGGAGGTGAAATGTAGAAAAACACTAACCACACAGGGGCTAGGGCAAGGATAAGAGGATATGACCCAAAGAGGTCTTAGAGACTAAGGAAGCAGATCATGAGAAGCCAGAGAAGGCTAGTGGCACAAAAGCTCAAGTTTAAAAAGACTTGGCTTTGGCCTAGCCACTATATTATTATCTGAGAATTGCACAGCTTTGGCCATGCAATGTACATAAGATATTACATGTAACAGTAGTAGCATAATGCAAAGGAAAAAGATAAGAAAGAATGCTAAATATAAAAGAAACTGTAACAGAAACAAAGGAATGGCAGCCTAGAGAGCACTAGAAAATAGAAACCAAGGTAATAAGTGCTCTAGACTGGGAAACCAGTCTATGCCCTTACCCTTTTTTATATATTGCTATCTACTATGCACAGACCAGGTCATAAGAAATACATAAGGTAGCTAGTATACAGAGAACAAAGCTAAATAAGAAAATAGGGCAAAGAGAAACTAAATAGAAACCAATAGAAGAAGGCAATGAGGAAAAAGCATGAAAATAATGAGGTATAATATTAGAGGGCTAGATTATAACATTATAAAAGGCTCTA
>JBBPKN010001172.1:0-20249 GCA_038089275.1 Pulveroboletus cf. rosaemariae | reverse complement strand
ACGACGACCTCGCGTCCCCGCAGACGGTGCTGCCGGTTTCTCGTGATCCTGCTTCTCTCTTCTTGGGCACTTCTCTGGCTCTATGGCCACCAACCCGGGGAGGACCTGCCACCGAGCGAAGAGGACGCCACAGATCACTCGTTGCCCCCACTTTACGGAGCCTACCACGACTATGAACGACACCTACCGCAGCACAACCTGTCGTTGCCTTTCCCGGAGGGTCGGGATGCGAAATTTTTCTGGGTGCCCAATCATGTCACCGGTGAGCATCGCCCTTGGCTTGTGTGCGTGACCACTGGGATAACCTCTCATAGCCTCGGGGTGGGGAAACGTCATGCAGGAGCTCCTCCTCAACGCCCTCCTCGCGCACGAGACTAATCGAGCGTGAGGAACTCCGCATTCCGTCACAACGACGAGACAGTAACTCCCTTTTCTTTCTTCAGGTTCGTTTTCGATAATTATACATGGAAACGTGATGGTCCGGAGTATACGTTGTACAATGGCAAGTTGATTCCTGCTCGAATACCGCTTTCGGCGATCATCAGCGGTGCGTCGTTCCTTGCTCTCACACACTCCTCGGATCTTACTCTGGGGTATTTCAGGTCCTATAGTTGGCTCTGCGTTTCCTCCGGGGGACCCATCGCCCCGTGCCGTCCACAAGGAGTACTTCAACAAGGTTTGCCCGAACCCCATCGTCCTGGATAGCGACGCCGTGGTAAGCGGGCGACTCAGATACGACGACAATGTCCCTGCATCGCGAATATTCGATATGTGGGTCGAGAAGCTCAACTCTATCAATGACCCGTGCGTCCAGGTCAAGCTGGATTCACCGCAACTTTTTGAGATATGGTGCGCTCGGATGGTGACATCGCATCGTGACAACTGACGACGGACATCTAGGCTCTTTGGATCGGCCCGGGTTCTGTCAATGTGGCCGCGACTCTCCAAGTCACCGATCCTGCGAGATTTCTCATGGTCACCGCTTGTTTTGGAGTCGTTTGCTCGCAATGCACATCTCTTCGGAGCTACTGCCAGGTCGTTTCGATTCCTCCCGCCTTATTTTCGCCCGTCATCACCGTCCCCAACCCCAATAGCGATGCACAACGTTGAACCTATACTGCCGTCGACGAAGATAGAACCGATTCCGGGCCTCCTGGTATTACACGTCCGAAGGGGTGACTTTGCTCAGCACTGCGAACATCTTGCGAATTGGTCCTCGGGTTGGAACGGTTTCAACAGATTCGTTACCTTGCCCGACAGATTTCATCCTCCTCATGATGGAGGCGGAGGCGAGACGACCGAGGCCAACGTGCAATACTATCTCCAGCGATGTTTCCCCACCACCGAACAGATTGCGCAGAGGGTACGTCAGGTGCTTGCTGATCAGAAGAAGGCGTATGGCAGAACGAGAGAGCTCAAGAGAGTCTACATCATGACAAACGGTGAAAAGGCGTGGTTGAACGAGCTGAAGGTGGCACTGATGAAGATAAAGACGTGGGATTCCGTGACAAGCAGCCGTGATGTGGAGCTTAGTCGGGAGGCGAAACCTGTCGCACAGGCTATGGACATGTTGGTCGGCCAGCGCGCCCAGGTGTTCATCGGGAACGGCGTAAGCGACCTTTTTTCTGCGTGGCAGTGCTGCGTATCTAATCTTTTCTTTTCCCACGTCCCCAGTTTTCGAGTCTGACATCCAACATCGTCATGTTTCGGATGTTGCGGGAGCTGGCACCTGAAGACACCAGATTCCTGTGACTGGTTTTGTGTGCTTTACTGGCCGCCGTGTCGTGCGGGTCTTGACTTTGGGGATAACGTCACTATTGCTCGTACGGCGGTGTTCAGCAATTCCTGTGGGTGCTCCCCCTCGTCCGTGATATGTTCATCAGACTTGTGTCGTGGCTTTGAGGTTTACCTCTTCAAAAGGACACTCGGTGCATCCCAACGTATATGTGCGCTGGCGTTGTCCCATGCGTAACTTAGACCTACTCGTCCGCGATGGACGCTATTATTCGGTTGTGATGTATCGTAGTGACAGGTGCTAGTATATACCCAGTGGCGTCATTTCCAGCCTGTTGGTTCATGCCCATGGTATGCTGGCGTGGTCGTGTTGGCCAAAACACTTTGCCATGAACTTTGATAGGATTTCTGGGCAGGACCTTGTCAGGAACGAGAAAAGACGGAGGGGATCCTGTCATTCCGTCTATGTTGACGTTGGACTCCGAGGAGACAAGGTTTACGTTGACGAATTGAATGGGCCAAGTCGATGTCGAACTTTTCATCGATTTCATACGCGGGTGCCGACATGTTGGATGACAAGGGGACGCGCCCGTGCCTGTACCAGAAGGAGCTCCCACTTCGTCCGTTCGACAAGTGGCCTTCCAGCTATTTGCTCATCGGTCCCTTTTGCCAGTCCCAGGTGACCGGACAATCGATGCTCAGACTATGCCATACTTGAACTTTGATAGAGGTCAGCCTCGGGTTGCTAGACAGAAAAACGGACTATCGTTCCCAGCTCTTTTTGGGTCGGACATGAGAAGAAGCGATTGTATTTTATCTTGTTTTCATCTTTTTTTCCTTTTTTCCTCTCGTTGCCCTGAGAGTCATTATGGCCGATGGTCTCCTGGGCTACTGCCTCGATCGGTTGTCTCTGGCAAGAGCGAACTGTTCCGAGGCCTATCATCGCCCCGAGCCCTAGTCCGCGGTGCAGTAGCACGAGTGGGCGGGATTGGGTCCATTCGTCCACCTTGGGTCCCTCCTC
Source organism: Pulveroboletus cf. rosaemariae (assembly GCA_038089275.1). Classification (NCBI taxonomy): domain Eukaryota; kingdom Fungi; phylum Basidiomycota; class Agaricomycetes; order Boletales; family Boletaceae; genus Pulveroboletus; species Pulveroboletus cf. rosaemariae. Next base: position 17,494 of record JBBPKN010001172.1, on the reverse strand, counting down.
TCGCCTAGCGGTGCTGTACTGCGAACACCTCGTTTGTCGGACCCAAGTCCTCACCAACTTCGATTCCATCATCACCACCATCGACTTGCGGCAGCCTTGTCCTTATCATCACCTGCCCGATAACCAATCATGTGGCTTGCTGTGCGGCGGCTGGTCCCCACGCAACCGGCGTGCCACCGAAGAGAAGGTTTCTTTTCGCATTCGTGGTGTTCTGTTGGGCTGTTACTGTGCTCTCCGCGATGAGATAGGCACGTTCGACATCATACCAATAAGCGTGGTAATGACACAAGCGGACACACGCGTTCTCTTCACTGACTGCTCAGGTGACCCTTGCGCTGCGAACGTTTGTGAAATGTGTTCATTTGGAGAAGTATCCACGGGAGCAGACTATTCAAGGAGACCGCTCGAGTTACCTAGATCGAAGTACACGAGCACATGTCTAGTGTGCTCTCTCGTCCTCGTTTGGCATTTTACGTGGTTCACGGGACGCGTCCAGAGGAGACCCGTCCTCTGCAGCCACCACGTCGTTTTCCAATCGTGGACTCCTGGTTCTCGCATCCAGTGGCGCTTTCCCCACCCCAACCGGTAGTCTTAAATAGCACCAACCAAGGGAGCCGTTGACCGTATCGGCATGAGAAACCGTCGGCGGATACGACTCGCCGCGTTCAATTTTTGACACCGCACAATGTCCGCCTGTGCGTTCAAGCAGGAGCGCGCATTCCTCGTATGGGGAGGCACTTGCGGGGTGGGAACGAACTCTATACGATTGCACATTCGGTGTGCGACGCATTCTTCACCGAGATTCTTGGCTTTGGGTAGATGTCAAGTACCCTTGCGGTGGGGTCAACGTGTCTTGAAGGTTCAAAGCACACGAGATCTGGGAGTCGTGTCAATGGAAGTCGTTGATAGAATCAAGGTACATACGAGGGTGTTTAGGTCCGCCTAAGCCCTTCCACGAGGACACCTGCCTAGGATGCACACGTGAATCAGGTAGGTTGACGGCAATAACGTTGACAGAGGAGAGGCGTCCTTGTTGCGTGCCCACCCTGTTAGTCACGACCCCCAACGGCCAAGAAACTTTTGGTTTTGCCAATAGCTGGCACAGGGCGAGGCCACCTGCGGACTGGCAGAGTAATGTCGCTTAGTGTATCCCCGGACCATTACCACTTACACATGATGTAGGCAACGCTTGGAAACTTCAGCGCCGCACACGTGCAGACCGCACTCGAACATTGAGATCGGCGCACCCGTACCTCAGCGTACGGTGAATAGCCGATCACAGCCGCGAATCCGCTAACATTGTCCCTTGCTCAGGGATCGAAGATGTCGTCTTCTCCTGGAGAAACACTGCCAAGTCCACTTGGGCTCACTCAGCAGCGCAGCTGTATCGCATTAGCAATTTCGTGGGAATGCGTGGGTGTCGGCCACTCATAAAGGTAAACCCCTCAGCCGCGTCTCTCTAATCAGCTCCACTAACCCCCGACAGGTGTGGTCCGATGAGTCCAACGCTCGATATAAAAACCCAGGGCGTCCACGTCTTGGCCATCCTCCCACCATTTCCCTCCCAGTCAGCCAAGTGACCTCCAGGTGCATTCGCGCCAGTCTCGACCAAATCTCTCGTCCGCTCCATAAGGCGTCCCCTTTTCTACGATCAGCTAGTTCGTCATCAGCTACGATAATGAGTGTTCAAGTCATCCCGCGGCTCAGCAACGAGCGTGGTCATGCAGACCACGGTTGGTTAAAGACCTTCCACACCTTCTCTTTCGCCGAGTTCGTGCATACGTATACTCCCTCTACCGTTTCAGAACTGACCATCGAATCCCTCCGCTACCATGACCGTCGCCACGAGTCCTTCAGTTCTCTTCGCGTCCTCAACGAGGACCGCGTCGCCGCCCAGACGGGCTTTGGCACGCACGGTCACCAGTATTATGAAATATTCTCCTATGTCATCGACGGTAGCCTCGAGCAGTGAGCATCCCTTTGGTCTCTATCACCTGAACATAGTCGAACCCTCCCCGATAGCAAAGACTCGATGGGCAACACAGAGGTCCTCTCCCGTGGAGCACTCCAGATGACCGCCACCGGAACAGGAATTACGCACTCCGAGAAGGCACACGGAGGAAAAGGCGTCCATTTTTGTCAGATATGGGCGTCCCCTCGTCACGGGCAGGGCCGAGGCAAGCCCGCCTACTTCACGAGGTATCCCACTTTCTTCTTCTACCGGTATATCCCGAGCCTGATCTATCTCATGTAGACACTTTACGGATGAGGAGAAGAAGAATCGCCTCGCACTTGTTGTCGCCCCCGATAATGCCCCTGGGGTTTCTGCTCGCAGAGAAGACAGCGGGCCTGCACCAATCCAATCGGACCTTCGCATGTACGCTTCATTAATCCACCCAGGCGTTTCCCTCGTCCATGTACCGGCTGGAAACAACGTAGCAAGGAAAGGCTATGTTCATGTCATCCAAAGATCAGGATACAATCCAGGGCCAGCAAAAGGTGTCACTCTGAAAGTCGGTACTGAAGCCGACGGACCGCAGTTTGAGTTACGTGAAGGGGATGGAGCGTATCTGAGGTACGAGCCAAGCGCTCAGCTTCGACTTGAAAACGCTGGACAAGGAGTTGCGGAGGTCTTGCTCTTTGATTTGGAATGAGTGGTCGATACAACATTAGTCCTCTCTTGGTGTGAGTCGTACTACTTGCGAGTAGTGGCGTCACGTATTCCGCACTATTACACTATGTGATACGGGTATCACGGACGATCATCCTCTCATCCTAGCATTGGATTGCCAGGGTCGCACGTCCAAATGAGTTTTGCGTCACTCGAGAACGGAACCCTGTGCTGATTTCCCGCGTGCAACAGGGTTGGCCAATGCCCGACTTGTGGGTGGGGTCTAGCTCAACATTCGGACGTGTTGCCCGAGTCAAACTCACCCTGCGCAGAGCTGAATTCACTCGTCATCAGATGCGACTTCCCGGAAAGCTGTGGCGGTACGCTCACTGCAGTTTCGTTGGCGTTCTCTCAGAAAGCAGGTCCTTATCACCAGACGGTCACTGCGAGACTGGCGTGTCAATGGCAAGCACACATACCTCGCAGACAACGAAGAAGAAGAAGCGAGGTCAACACGACAAACTTCGAGGCAGCACCATAGTCTTGGACGACGTGCGACGAAGAAAGCGAAGCGGGGCGCACCCGTCACGTTTCCTCCACAAGAGGTGTCCTAGGACTGAAATGGTGATGAGATGTAGGTCAGTATCGTCGATAAAAATACGGATGCCTGTCCCGTGTCCTTGAGTGGCGGCAGACATAGCTGCACCCGGTGACCCTTGATCATCGATTGATACCGTCTGAGACTCCTCGAGAAAAGAGTGTTCTCCATGAAGACGGGTATTCGGCTATATGTCGCAAACACTCAAATAACGTACTGGAAGTGGATCTTTTCTCAGGTATGCACCCTGATGAAAGGTAAGACATACTGACACCACCATTCCCATCGAGACAAGGAAGACGACGGAATATCCGGAACGGGTTTTTCTCAGTGATGGGATTTGTGTTGGCTTGGCACAGGTGGTTGTAGGGTGGCAGGGAAGCCGAAAAAAGGTCATATGAAGATGAGAAGACGACGAATGAACGGAGGAATTTCTCGCGCAATTGGTAAAGGTCTGAGTTAGGGACAAAGGGTGCACTAGTCCCAAGACAGTTGGCGCATGACCACCGAAGTAAGGTCGCGCAATCTGAGCATGCCATCAAGTCTGATTGGGAAGCTGGAGAGTAAAGACCCTGGGTCAAGGCTTGAGTGGGTGCGATTGTTTTTCATGGTGGATGCAGGGGAGACAATAAGGTTTATGTTTCGTAACGGATCAAAAATTACTCCATGGAGATTGGGGGAAACCAAACAGTCGGCAAATAAAACTGACTCACAGAGTCAGGGTTATTGGGCTTCTGCTAATGTCACGGGGGGATCATGATAAAGCATAATGACGCGGATGACAGCAAAGACACATACGACTCAGCGGGGCTATTATGCTAATGGAGTTTTGTTGACGTAGCACAAGACTGCTCTGATGCTCTGATCACAGTCCACAACAATCAGCTATCGATTTCCGGAGCAGCTCAATGCCGAACTTGGAGCCCTTTGAGGGGCAAGCGGTGATGATCGGCGGAAGACATGTTGGCGCGGCTTGAAATATGGCTTGCTTCATCTGATCAACGTGTCCACGACCCACGTCCCCTAGCTGGTCAGCTTTCGTAAATACTGCCTGCAATGTAAGCTTTGTTCCGCCGGAGTGTTGGACTCGAGCGTCCAATTCAGCTAGCATGGCAGCATCCGTGGGCCTCAAGCCGTGAGGGGCGGAAAACAGGATGTATATCCGCCGTAGCCTGGGGCGTTGTTGAGTCACTGAAAAATGTGAACATACCGATAACACAATACTCACTCCTCACGATGAGTAACATAGTGATTGAACACAAAACCCCACTCCGAGCGGCCTCGTGAACCGTATCCAGGGGTGTCGACAACAACCAGCTTACCAGGAGGAGGGCCAACTCGAAAGAAGTTCAAGGCCTGGGTGCGACCCTGCAAAGCAGTCTCGAAATACAATACAGAAGTAAAGGAAAAGGGGATACTAACAGCCTTCTTACTCGTAAAGAGCAGATCTCTGCGGCCGAGAACAGCATTGAGCAACGATGATTTGCCTACGTTCGCTCTACCTGGCAAGAGCTTTCTCCATCAGGTGGGCTGTCCGAATTGCGCTTACTTACCGGTCACAATAATCTTATTAAGTGGGGGGTAAGACCTCCGAATGACAGATGTCTCCACTCACTTCTGGTAGTCGGTTGAATCGCGGAACCGAATTTACGTCTGTTACAGAGGTAAGAAACTGAGCAGAACCCGAGGTTTGGAATATCGTCTTTGAGTTCGTCGAGCCTTTCCTCGACAGTAAACAAGGATGGCCGTTTGCACACGGAGTCACACGATTGATGGAGCGACGAGATAGTGCGAGCCACGACATGGAGCAGTAGATACAACCGTGTGAAGAGCGTCATAGCGTTATTGAGATCCCTCTTCACGTTCTGCGGCGCTGGGCCCTACCAAACCTACTGCCAGACTGTTCGCAGACTTTTTTTCGTATCTCCATCTTCCACGATGGACCCACTGGCTGGCATGGACGAATCGACTACAGATGACGATAAGGCGTCACAGACCACGGAAGATGACCCCCAAGTGCCCGACAATCCTCCTGTCCCAGTCCCGCCGCCATCCGTAACATCGGTACAACCGCCCACGCAGGTTGTTCAGCCTTCTTCCACCCCTCGCGAACGGCCGAATTACCAACTCAGACATACTCTTCGTGGACACACTCAGTCCACCTCAGCCGTCAAATTCAGTCCTGATGGGACCCTTCTCGCGTCTTGTGGTATGCTCGCCTACTCACTTACTTCTTCACTGCCTTAGGTGGGATTTCGCATAGCTGCCGACAACCTGATTAAAATATGGTCTCCATTCACTGGCGAACTAATACGGAACCTGAGCGGTCATACAAAGGGGCTTTCTGACATTGCTTGGTCCACAGACGGCGTGTATTTGGCATCTGCCTCCGACGACACGACCATACGGATGTGGAACGTAGACACCGTACGTATATCCTCATTCAATGCACCTCCCTCTTGAAAGGAAACATATTGTAAATTAGGGCCTAACCACGAAACACCTGCGAGGCCACACGAGCTTTGTATTTTGTGTAAATTACAGTGTCGCATCTGACCTACTGGTATCTGGAGGTTGTGATGGTGACGTCCGGATCTGGAATGTTGCAAAAGGTCTGAATTCTGGTACGTGTTTCTGCCTCTGGTTGCTTATCCTTGCCTCTCTGCAGGCAAGTGTACGAAGACGTTGAACGGCCATATGGATTATGTTACTGCTGTGCATTTCAACAGAGATGCTACCCTCATTGTCTCTTGTGCACTTGACGGGTTGATGTGAGTTCATGTTTTGCATCGTCCGTCCATCCATCATCGCTCAAATTTAGTCCGCAGCCGGATCTGGAATACTACCACAGGACAGTGTCTAAAGACACTGACCGAGGGAAACGGCGCAGTGTGGTAGCTACCCTTCACCGCCGCTCCTCCCTCAAAGCCTGTCTCGCTTGACTTGTACCTCCCAGCCAACACGTGCAGTTCTCGCCCAATTCAAAGTATATCTTATCCACCGCGCACGACAGCGCGATCCGTCTTTGGGATTACCACACTTCTCGGTGCTTGAAGACGTACATGGGCCACAAAAACGAAAAGTATTGTATCGCAGCCTGTTTCAGCGTCACAGGTGGAAAATGGATCGTGTCTGGCAGCGAGGACAACAAAGTGTATATCTGGGACCTGCAGAGCCGTGAAATTGCACAAACTTTGGAGGCCCATTCCGGTACGAGGATCGTCTCGGTGCTATTTTAATATGTTCACGAGCGTTCGCAGGTGTCGTTGTCGCTGTAGCTGTAAGGTATATCCATCTCGACGGGATAAGTCTGAACGATGTTCTCCGCAGACACATCCACATCAAAACATGATAGCGTCCGGTTCTATAGAGCCTGACTTCGCGATTCGAATATGGTCAGATCGGAGGCCGTCCACTTGAAGCACTTCATGTGAAGTTATTCAGCTCACTGATATTGCATTAATACATCTTGTTCGCCTCTACTCTAAACTTCTGTGCCGTGCAGCCCCCGCGAATGTACTCAGAAACGAATGTAGTAAATGGAACACAGAAAAGCCTAGTGGATATGTGTTTAGATGTCCCTCAGACTGGTTTCGCGTTCACAAGATCTTGGTTCAAGGAGAGTACATATTAGAGCAAGGTATCGCATAGCGTGAGTGGGAGATGCTCACCCTTCGCGACCTCCTTATCTGCATCCGTGAGTCCGGAATCATGCGCTTCCAGGAAAGCATCGACTTCGTTCATGACTTGATCGTCATCCTCTCCGTGCACCATATCCAACTCGCTATCGTCGTCGTCCCCTACGTCATCAATCGCAAACGGTGTCCGTTCCATGAGTGCTGCGTTGACAGCCTTGACATGTGAAATGGGAGAGAAAGCAGAGGACAATGCCGAGCCAGAGTCACCATCTTGGACGGCTATAACGTTAATTGTGAGCGTCGACGAGGAATCCTGCGTTGTCGTTAGGTTGTCCGAGCTATTGGATCCCATGATCGACTTGGACGCAGGTGAGATGAGTGGTTCGCGTGCTTTGGGTTCTTGCAACTTCGTGAAACGCCCGATCGTGGGACGGTAGATGACCTGATGTTTTCCGATCGTCTTCCCGAGCTCGTCGCTGATCTTGTGGAATATCTTCTTGTTGTCCTCTGTTGCGATGTTGGACCAGAGATCTTCCAAGAAGCCTCCACCTGAAGTGGGCAGCTCCAAGTTTGGAACAGGCTCTAGCTTGAATGATGCTACTAGATCAGTCTCAAAGAATGATTCCAGTATTTCATCAGCCAAAACGACCATTCGGAAACTAATCAAGGTTACAATCAGTAAGATCACTCGTTCATTTGATCCCACACCATACGTTGCAAGATTAAGGTATGGTTGATTGTGTCCTATTTTCTGCGGCTCTGTTTTCCCAGTTTCACTATTTGTTTCTTGTGGTAGGAGAGTGTCGCCATATTCAAACGCATTTGTCATGAAGCGGCTAACCGCCCCCAGATAGGCATCGCCAATTTCATGACGGAAAATGAACTACGGGCGCTCCGTTAGATAACCCTATAGCATTCCGTGGTACTGACCAAGAAAGATTCGGACAACGTCAGAACTTCATCCTTCGTCAAATATCCATCTTTGTTCTTGTCGTGCAGGTTAAAGAACCACTCTATGTTATCCATCAGATCGTTAAACATCACGCCATCCAGTCCAGAAACCAGGTCCTGGTGTCAAGGTGAGCAACCGAAAGATGCCAATGTAGCCTCATAACTTGCCTGGAATGACAGAGACCCTTTACAAGAAGTGTCCCAGAAATAGAAAAGTCTGTCAATAAGCTCATGCTCTGCAACCTCGCGGTCGATGCGTTGCTAGCCGGTGTAAGGAACAAATCAAAATACATCAGAGGGGTCTACACACCTGGAAACCATTGATGACCATCTTTTCGTCCCGCGCCCAGGTCAAGACCTCATTGAGGAATACCCTGAAAGTCTTTAGTCCAATTCTTGTCTCCAGTCTTTCCTGCATGCTATCAGTGCTGACAAGCAGCGAGGGCGGCGGCGCGACAGCCGGTGGAGGTGGCTGTACACACATCGCTTTGTACAGCGCGTCGTATATAAAGCCCACTTGCTCCTTTGTAAACCTCGCGAGCGTCTTGAGGTTTCGAATTGCAGACCGCTTTGAGAAAATCTCGATGTTATTAACGATTTCGTTGCGGTATTTGCGTCGCTCAGAGAGAATCGTCTCATCTGTGATCACTGCAAACTCGCGGAATGATACTAGGAGAAGTTCTTGGAAACGAGTGATGGCACGTGTTCTTGGGTCCGATGAGTTTGGATGTGCCGACTCTCCGAGGGATGCAAAGTACTCTCTCATCAAGCTGAAAAAAGGATTTGAGAACGCGTTTCTACTACACAACGTGACAGGCTTACTTCAAAAACCCTCCATCGTCCTGAATTTGCAACAACTTTTCACCATTGATCTTGAGTATCGCTATGAAGGGGAGGAAAAAATAAGAGTCGATCTGAACAAGAGAAAATACACTGACCAAGCCTGTGAAAGGGTCAGCAAAAGGTTCCGCCACGGGCACCGGGTGAAAACGTACCCAACTTGAAATAGCACCTTTGGGCCCATGCAGAAAAAACAGTCCACTATTCGAAAAGCAAATATCATCGGCATGCTGTTGATGTATCTTGTGAAAATGAATGAGCTGGTGGACTGAGAAAATTACGCCAAATCTATACTGACAGACTCAAGAACCAAGGCAAGGATGCTACCGATAGCTGCACGTCAACGGCAGAGAAGTGATCGTGTATCATAGGGAGACACCGCACAACCAACGACTCAAAGACTCTCTGGTCGAGGAGTGTTCCGTGCATCGTTGGACTAGCAGTCTCTTCAAGTCCAATTGGGTTACATTTAGTTCGCAGACACACCTGAAGTATCCGGGCAAGAGACGATCACACAGAACTTCAAGAAGCCAGAAGGCTTGTTCCTCTGACATGTAGCTGGAACCCCCATATTAGCCAAATAGGGGATGATACATTGTGATACATACATGAGAATCGCAGCGGCAAGGATGTTCATTGCCTAAAGAAAATGCGTGTTGCAAGGCGTGTTCGGACTAGTGTGATGACATACCTGGCAATACCCTACATCAGGGTTCTTGAGCGAATAAGCTTGTAAAACGCGACGGAGAGCATTGATTCCCGCCTCCGATTGGTACCCAGCGTACTCGGGAAGACTACGATGCAGGTCCTTCTCGATATCTTCGAAGCTCGTACTCTGCTTGCCCTTGATATCGTTGACAAGCTGACCATACAAACCCGGATTCGTATACCGTAGGTAGAGTGAACCTGATAGGGTTTCCCAGATCTCGCCACGGAGTCGATTAGGCAAGCCGACTTGCACAAGACGAGTACATTGGGGGTATCTCAATAGAGTTAGGTTGCGACCATGTGCTATCTCGGGTGTCACTATCAAAATGGAGGCGCAGTAGAGTACCTACCCCGTAGATAGACGGTCCAAAGCTTGACTTTCGAGGCCTCCCGCAATCTGAAGGTGTTCAAGGGCGAACGACACTTGAAAGTGAAAGCTCACTTCTTCGCATCCCCCGGAAACCTGAACCTCAGACCGAGACCCCCGTGGAAGTCAGCTTCTGGAGGCGGAGTATCTTCCTTGCCCTCTGTGATCAAGCTGCCGTCTTCCCGCTCGTGATCGGTCACTGAAGACGTTGTTGATATGAGTGCTTCGGAATAACAAGTCTTTACGAATCCTTTCACAGCTTTCATCTGGCCACGTTGAAGCTCTGTTTTCAATGCTTCGCGCAAGAGAGCACAGAATGCATCCGCCGTTGGTCTTAGAGAGGTCAGTTGAACGATCTAACGAGAGATGTCAGCATGTCGTGTGAATACCGACGAGACTCACGATCTTCATGCCATGCCAAGTCGATAAACTGAGTGCATAAACTCCAGCACGGGCATTGAGCCGCTCAACGCGTCGTACCGTTGACAAAGGTAAGGTGAAGCGGACTGACTTGCGATCTAGGGAGGAGAACGCTAGATAAGGTGGAATGAGATGTAGCTTCCCGGCCTAGACGCGCAATGTTGGTTTACTTTCTTGGGACAGAAGATGGCTGCGAATAAACTCACATACGAATCCTCGATGCCATGTTCACCAAAACTAAGCACTGCATTGATATCCATCCTCTCGGCCTCTGTGGCGCTCTGCTTGTCGCCATGTATGGAGGGCGATGTGACTGGCACGTCAGGTACTGAGAAGAAGAAATGGAGCAGCTGTTCCTTCGTAGGCTCCTTGAAATTCCGTAGTTGGGTCGATATTATGGACATGGTGTCTACGTTCCAACAGGCGCGCTCGCGCTCTCCCGGCGAGTACGCAGCGATTGTGGACGTTGAGACTCTACAAAGAACTAGTTCGTTGTAAGCCGTCCCGAGGGATTGCAACACAGACCAGTAGATGCTGAGAAGTGAGGTTGGGGTTCGGGAGGTCGTTGATCGAGGAGCGACTGCCCTGGCAGTGCCCGATCCCACACGCACGGCAAATCGCTTGTAGACCCCCCTTGCTAGCAACTTGGCCCCGAGCGACAAGTAGGTCGGTGTTTCCCAAAGCATCCTGCGACGAGATGCGACCCATAGGTATGAGCGTGATCGTCCTAGTAGAACCCGCTCAACGTTTGTCTTGTCTTCTCCCCAACTCGAAGCAGGCAGCACACGACACGCTTTCTAGCTTTCATCACAAAAATCCATCATCTTCTGGCTATAGACCGGCCACTATGCGAGGCATTACTGTATAATGCTAGACCACTGCTGTGACTTCTTGGTTGTATTTCAGGTGCGACAAAGGAAAGGTCGACTGGACCCGTTTGTCGTGAAGATGCGTGCTCTCTACGCCCCTAACGTTGTGGTCCGGCTTAGACCCAGAATTCCTCCAGTACACTCTCATGTCCCCCGAGGTCATACAAGGCCATCTTGGCAGCAATGGTCCATGTCGTCTCTGTGAATCCTTTGACAGAGATCGAGGACCGGAGCCCTTGTCGTACTCTGCGGCCGTTCATCGATATGTCGCACTCGACCCTCAGGCACTCGTTCTGTTTCCTGACCCTCGACTGTCCGTCGCACCTGGCTTCCACTCGCCGGCCTGCTCGCTTAGCGGTGTCTCTGGCCCAACGACACCATTTCCAACCATGCGTGATTGTTCCCCCGTACCTACGGGCACATCTGCGGGGCTACCTTTCACCGTTGATGATCTGTAGCCATAACTGAGATGGTACTGCATTTTGAGCTGATCAGAGCGAATCCCACAGTTGGGCATTGGCACTTGGGTCAAAATCGTATACATCAATACTAGCGTAATACTACTAATATAAGGTAACCAAGTAATCAGACAACCCTCAGGAAACCAACAAATGCGTACCGATACTCTACATGGTCACGGCTATACTAATATCGAGTCGCTGGTCGTTTCAGTATTCATCCACCAGTTCGTCACGATGCCCATACAACACTGTTGTCACCAGAATCTGATTGTATCTGGCTCAAATCCTTGGGCCATACGTAGCATAACCACGTTTGATGTTAAACTGGACCACTTTTTGTGCCTGTTTTAGAACGGGAGGAAGGTACGAAGGCAGAGCACTTACCCCGTTCCCTATAAATACTTGAGCCCGCTGTGCGACATACATGTCCAGAGCCTGTGCAACGAATTTCTGTTCCCAGGTAACCTTGAGGTCTCGACTACTGCCGACGTGGTCCCATTCCATATCTTTTGCGAGCGCAGATTTGAGCATTTCAACCCATGACGCTGCACCATTGGTCATGATGTACAGATATCGAAGAGGATCTGTGGTCTCCGCACGGACACGTCTGACCTTCTCGACAATTTGTTCGATTGACGGGTAACACCGTTCGACGTAGAGCTTTATATTCTCCTCCGACGTTTCGCCCCAACCACCGTCAGCTGGTGGGTTAAACTTGTCACGAAATACAGGGAACGAGTTGAATGCGTTCCAATCTGAACTCCACTTGCCGAGATGCACGCAGTGATCTCTGAAGTCCCCTCGACGGACATGAATGGCAAGCAGTCCAGGAATAGGATCAGCAGTCGAAATTTTTTGAGAATCGAACAACCCTCCAAAGAACACGTTCTTTTCCGGCTCAAAAAAACGACGGTTTTTCCTGTAAGCATCGTGGACGAGTGAGGACCACCCCCAGTAGGTACAGACTGGCGAGTTGACCAAGTAGGGCCAAATAGTCAACATTCGCTTCTTGTTTCCGAATATCCTGTTTCAAAAGTCAGACGTCATGCGACGTTGGATATCACGACTGCATGCCATATTTCAAACACTTGATTGTTACTCGGGTCCAGCATGAGACATGGGTCCTCGATCGAGTTAATTGTCTCTACCCATTTTTCGAACACATGGGCAGCTGAGATTTCGTTACTGAAACGCATTTCATCGGTGTTGACGTCTGGCACTTGCAGGACTGTCGGGTCTGGACAGACTTTACGGAAGAACTTTTCGGAGACTGAGAGAGGGGTATTGTCGCCGGGGGGCCATGGGTCGCCGACAATCGGACCTATTGACGGAAGTGAGTTTAGAAAGCAGAGTTGGGGACGACACTTACCACTCAGGAGAGCGGAGAGAGGAATGCGGGAAGGAACTAGCTTGCCATTATATTCTGAGTAAACCGAATAACCCTGCTTCCAAACATAATCATCAAACACAAAGCTTGATGTTATGCCACGACGAAATTAGGCCGTCACCAAGTAATGGAGGTATGAAAGACGAAGCAGTGGGGGATACTCACGACCGATTGGTGGCATGGGCGAGTAAACTCATCATGACAAAATCTTGCATAACGTTCCCCCAACCTGAACCTAGACAAGCCAGACGAGTGGGTGGGTCTATCACGTGTCATCGCATCCATAAGCTTACTGTGTGCATGGTTTGCAGCAAAGAAATATTTGACGTTTCGGCGCTCGTAATCTTTGTAGTGCAGTAGTGATTGTTCCCTTTCTCTGACTTTTTCATACAGTGGAGGAAGTCGTTGTCCCAGAAATGCTTGCGGAATGTCGTGGCAGAGTATGAGGATAAACAACCCGATGGAAGACAATAGGATGAGTAGTAGTCTGAGTCCTCGTCTGGTCAACTGGTAAGACGACATTGGAGGAGAGGAGGGGAGTCCAGGAAGGGGCTAGGAGAAGGCTGCGGAGTTCTGTGCTCTATTTCGAGAGAGAAGGCAAGCCACGTTTGGGCTAACACGATTTGGCCCGTCGGCGAACAACGCAACCGCCGAGGCGATGATAGAACGGGGGTATTATGCCATGAAGGGGATCTCGGGGCCGCAGAGGTCAAAGGGGGGAGTAGAGGTTCGCAAGTCCTCGTGGACAGAGATTCTGGTGCTGGATGCTGACGTGGAATGACCAGCGCGTGGAAGACACGAGGGAAGGCGTATGTCCGCGTGCCCACTCGCTGAGGGGGAGATGTTCATGTGCGCCCAGCTTACCAGAGGGGCCTTCCCTACCGTTTTCCTTATTTGGCATTCAGATCAGACGAGCGCAAACAGCCACACATAGGGTCCGAACACTACCCTCATCGTTACCCAACGATCTCGGGTCTTTCCCAGACATCCGACGCTCGGGCTAGGACTACTCACAGCCGCTGGAAATGCTGCTACTTGGTGGTGCGGTGTGATGCTGTAGAATTTGTCGTTCTCCAGTATCATCACCGAGGAATACTCCACCGAACCGAGGTGACACAACTCATGTAATTCAAGGTGACGCTCGAACGCGACGGGGATAGCCAGACCTCATCAGCGTCGCTTCGTGCGGGTCCACCTGGATGGCGACGAGCGTGCTGTGCTGGTTGGCTCTGGCACAGCTCACCGCACGGGCACGAGCAAACGCGGGTGGGAACTCGAAAGAGAGCTCGGTTTGACCGTGGAGATAGGCCACTGTTGGCTTATCGCGGATCTGAAACATCTCCTTCGGCCCAGTCCTTCCCAATTTGTGTGATTCCCCGCCAAACGACAACCACGGCCCTCCGACTGTTCCTCCAGCAAGGCTGGGGACGGGGAGTCATGTATCGTGTCGAGAACCTCATTTATGGTCGAGTTAGATGTACGATGCACGTCGGAAGGGTGTATGCCTAGGACTCGGATATTATAGGGAAAGCGGGAGGGGTGCCAGAGTTGAGAGTAGAACATGGAGAGGTATGAATGACCGAAAGGCAAGGTCGGAAGGCGCCAAAGGAAGCAGAAACGACGAGAGCGAGAGGTGGACGCACTGATCGCAGCACAGAGTGACTAGTATATCGGCCAACAACGAGCGCGCAAAAGGAATGGAAGAAGAGATGAAAGAAACAAAGGGACCCGAAACCGAAACCGAAACCGGCAGAAGAAAGAAACGCCGACCGGGGAAAAAGGAACGGAGAGATCACAGTCATTCATCACTCATAGGACAGAAACGCAGACCGGCCACATCACGAAGATGTAACTCGTGGTTGGGTCAGAGCCGGAGGATTGTGGTATCTCCATCATCGAGAAAGTGACAGTCGCTGGAGATGTTCCTGGCTCCAAACGCGAGAGGACAAATGGTAGACACAGGTGGGAGCGGTGTTATCGGGCCCGACACTGAAGTTGTTGCGGCTCGTGTTGCAGAGACTAGAAGATCGAGGAATGCCGCACGTCGGTCAGGATGGAGATGAGGGCAGACAAAGGTCCGGGACGATCATGAACAGCAACGTGTTCTGTGGCCCATTTGAAAACACAGACGACTTCGTGGCACTGCCACCAACGAATCCCATAAGGTGCCCGCGCGCGGCGATGGATGACTCCGGTCCATAGCGAGCACCACCAGTCCATCCGCATGGGTATGTGAATGTTGACCTTGCATCGTCGGTCAATGGGGAAGGCAGAAGCACTGACCGATCGCGAGGAAACTTGGAAAACGTCCCTGGAGGCGGTGCACGCAGGAGTAATATGCCAGAAGAAAACCGGTGGACTTGGCCCAGCTCCCCTTGAGCTCTTGAATACGATCCTGAAGTTGGAAACTCTCCTCTCCAAGTGTTTCAGTCGTCCCCTGTGAATCGGAGAGCACGTAGAGCAGTACCTGGTCGTGTCTCTCCCTCATCAGCTGCATCGCGGCTTGCTGAGAAGAGAAAGGATGGGGCATATCGGTTGGCTCCTGTGCGTGCGCATAAGATCTATCTCTGTCGCCGCCTGGGGACCAGCGACAGCAAGTGCTCTCATCGTTCTACGTCCAAGCCACACCGTAACAGGAGGTTGGTTGGACAGCGAGGAGAGGGCCGTATCAGAGATGTCGAGCCCAATGCAGAGAACAGTCATACCCCATTCACGTTCATGCTTCGTTTCCAGCTAAGGAAAAGACGTGATCGCTGTTTGTTCACCTCCAGCACTCCATTGGATGACATTAGAACGCAAGCTAGGTTGGCATGTGGGATCTGAGGCAGAACAGGATAAGGTTGGCAAGACTCCAAATTCCCGCTCGGAGACAGTGACAGGTACGTCAGGCAAGAACTTTCTGCATGGTGGCTCGGTGTGGCCCGGCGGTGATCAACAAGTCTGGTGAACGACGTACCGTCGATCTACCGGAAATACGAACGAGGTGCCTGGACCGAGAAAATATGTGAGTTTTGAGGAATATGGGTCATGTGGGGTACAGGTTACAAGGAAGTCAACTGCTGTCTCCGTGCGGTGTGCGCCGACTTGGATGTAGCAGTTGTCCTTTCAAATTTGGCCAAACCTATAGGCCTCGCTACTCCAGCTCTCTCATCAGTCAGTAAGTCATTGTGTTGTTCGCAGTCGACTGGTTCCCAACGTCTGAGGCAGTCTTTACGGGACTCTCCTACTATAGGTACAGAGTAATCAAGATATTTGCTCACCTCTGTCCGTCGTTTGTATAGAGCGTCGAATAGATAACAGCGACACATGCCACGAGAGAGTGAACACAACGAGACAGGCGGAGGTAATGAAGAGTTTCAAATGTACTATATGGAAGAATGTTTATTGACGGAGCAGATCTATGTGCGTAATTGTCCAACATCCCCTTCATCCACGAGCTCACCCCCACAGCTCTTTCGAATTGACAGTGACCTCTGCTCAGAATGGCCGGTCTTCACCAACGACCCCCTACAATAATGTGATGTGCAAGCACAAGTACATGTTGGAATTGGTTGATTACCTACGCTCGATAGCTTACATAAGCTATTAACTACCTCGCACCATTAGTTGCCTTAGGATACTTAGTGACTACAAGTATCCTGCAGTTTCCTGCAGTTTCAACAGTACACGCCAAATCACCGTCACTCCGGGACGGCGGTGTGTTCGCCCATTGCAAATTCACGCTTGAAGTGCATGCCGACATGCACGAGAACTACCAGTCAAGCCAACTTCACACCATCCCTCCTGCGCTTGGACTCTGGTTTGCTTGCAGGATCATAGGAGATTCTTTGCACACAGATCTATGATTCGGAGATGTCGTCAAGGTATGTCCTTTATTGGGGTACATGAGCGACTAACATACAAAGACACTGGGGCAGATGCAAATTTGTGTGTGGCCTGTCATGTTTTTCAGATTCGGTGGTCCGGAAGGCCTATATTGCCAAAGTAGAACTCAGGGACAGTATCTTATGCCGCATCATGTTGTGTCACGCCAACGTTGATACAACAGCCTCTCGTATGGACTTGTCTTGTACAATGAAACAAGAAGCTGAAGCCGACCTCGGTTCCGCCGATGAAGAAATGCAATGGGTCAAAGGGGTGATGGGAATTCGAGGGATTGACCTCGACGATCTTGCTTTTCACCATGTTGCCTATGCAGATCTGGTTGCGCTCACTATTGCCGACATGCAACTTGAACAGATCATAAGTGTACTCGAGGCAGGTAGCGTACAAGGCGGATGACCAAAACTCAGCCTTTGACAACCTCATGTACAAAGATAGGAAGTAATCAGGTGCGTTGTGCATATCCGTACGGGGCAATCGTGCACTGATAACATATTAGACTACATTGGCCTGTACTTCGCACACTCGCACCGCACGTCGTGTCGACAACTCCATCGGGCTTATGCATGAACGTCTCAAGCGTTCCGTGTACTGCCATCCCTGATGCTAGTATGTTTGTTGGCTGGCTTGGTGCTGGTCCTCTCCTCGTTGGCCCATCGTTTGGGATGCATAGTGCACCGACGATCTCATCTTCAGTTTGTGTCAAAATCCAAATATTACATGGCGTGTTTCATATATATATATATATATATATATATCTTC
>JBBPKN010001171.1:0-20257 GCA_038089275.1 Pulveroboletus cf. rosaemariae | reverse complement strand
TCTGTTGTTTTTGTCAATATTCATACTGAGGTACAAGATACAGAACTACAGTACTTATACCTTAGAGAGGCAGAACTATCTAGAAGTATAATGAAATAAGACAGGTGCAAACTCAGAAGTGAAGCAGATATCTAGATATCTAGGAAACAAATGGAGATGTCAGGAAGACAATGTCCAATCATGTCAGACTGAAACTGAAGAGTAACAGGATGAAACAGGGGAGAGCAAGGAACAGAAACAGAACAGGAATAGTAACAATGATGGTAATGGTAGCTGACTGGGAATGGTAACAGAGTTATATCAGGATGGTCTGAAGATGATGAAGGGAAACTAGGGTAGTACTTAACTGGAGCAAAGATAGACTGGAAGCAGAATGGGGTGGAGTGGGAGCAGAAGCCCAGGGGAGCATATAATGCTGAGGAGTGGGAAGTGTACATGTGTAACTGGGAGAGACTGGAAAGATAACAGAGGGCTGGAGTTGCCTGGAAGGGAGTTAGAGGGCTGGAGCAGCTTACTAGGTATGAAGACCAATTGTAAGCCAGATTAGAATGGGGTTGGAATTCAGGTCAGAGATCCAGGATATGACAGTGGATAAGCTTCAGTGTTCAATTCTGACTGAAGTATCTGGATAAGGGGTGATTGTGCTTGTAGTGGAGAACCCAGAGGTGGAGATTAGAGGCATATGGGGACATAAATGTGGTTGTTCAGACACAAGAGGCCTTTTGGGTCTCTAGATGAACAAGAGTCAGATGAGAGGGTGCCAGACAAGTGGGTAGAGGTGGTGGAATCAGAAGGGAGTACTGAGAGGATGTCATGATGGAGGGTTTCAATGTCAAAGAGGAATGCAGACCAGAATACCAGAGATGCTAGAGAGAAAGCCTAGAGAGATGTAGTGAGTTGCTCCTGCATGAATATGGGCCTGAAGTTATGTGGATTGACAAGGGCATAGTCACTATTCCCCTCTCTGGAATAGACATTTCATCATCTAGTCAAAGTGTCAGGTTTAGCATCTAAATGACCTGGGTGGAAGTGAATAATCAGGTTAAACTGAGAGAGAAACTCTGATCACTGGGCTTGCCAGTGAGTCAGAAGTTTAGATGTAGTGAAGTATTCCAGGTTCTTGTGATTGGTAATGACATTTATCAGAGAACCAGAACCTTTGAGGTAATGATGCCAGGTCTTGAACACAGTGAAAATGGCAAGAAGCTTCTTATTATGGGTGTCATAGTTAAGTTCTGGTGCAGTGAGAGTATATGAATAGAAAATGACAGGGTGGACCTTATTGTCTGGACACTGGAGTGAGAGGATTCTGGTGATTGTGTAGTCTGAAGTGTTAGTCTCAACAATAAGGGGAGCATTAGAAACCCAATGGGTCAGAATAGGAGCAGAAGTAAAAGCATCCTTGAGGTGCTAAAAAGCAGCATAACAAAAAGCATCAAAATCCCAACAAGCAGACTTGCAGATGAGGTGAGTCAGGGGAACAATGATGTCAGAGTGGCCCTGGATAAAGCAGTAGTAGAAATTAGTGAAACTGAGAAAAGACTGAATATCACAAACTTTGTGAGGCTTGGGCCAATCCAGGATGGATTGAACCTTTTCAGGAAACATAGTGAGCCCTGAAGGGGAGAGCTGGTACCCAAGATACTCAGTGGAATTAGTATGGAATTTGCATTTCTCAGGTTTGGCAAAGAGATTGTGTTTCCAGAGGTGGTGGAGGACTTCATGGACATGCTCAATATGAGATGTCTGGTCAGCAGAGAAGATTAGAATATCATCCAAATAAATGATTATGGAAATATCAAGAAGATTGGTGAAGATAGAATTAATGAACCACTAGAAAGCCACAGGGGCATTGGTGAGCCCAAATGGCATGACAAACCACTCATACAAGCCATAGCACATATAAAAGAAGGTTTTCCACTTATTGCCCTTAGCAATGTGAACTAAATGATAAGCATGCCTAAGGTTGAGCTTGGTATAGATAGTTGTGTGGCTCAGAGCATCAAGGAGATAGAGATGTGCAGAAGAGGGTAGTGGTCTTTCTTTGTGATCTTGTTGAGTCCTCAGAAATCTACACACAATTAGAGGGATTTGTTCTTCTTTTGGACAAAGAGGACAGGGGCAGCATAAGCAGATGTGGAGGGTTGGATAAAGCCAGTAGCAAGATGTTCATCTAGGAAAGTCCTGAGTGCTTTAAGCTCAGAGGGTAACAGGAAATAGATAGTGCCAATAGATGGGGAGGTTGTCATATCCTGGACCTTCAACCCAAATTCTGACCCCATTTCAACCTGGCTTACAATTGGTCTTTGCACCTAGTAAGCCACTCCAGCCCTCTGATTCCCCTACAGGCAACTTCAGCCCTCCATCACCATTCCAGTCTCCCCCAGTTATACATGTATGCTTCCCGCCCCTTAGCATTATATGCTTCCCCAGGCTTCCACTCCCACTCCACCCCATTCTGCTTCTAGTCTACCTCTGCTCCAGTTAAGTACTACCCTAGTTTCCCTTCATTATCTCCGGACCATCCCAATATAACTCCATTACTGTTCCCAGTCAGTTACCATTACCATCATTGTTACTATTCCTGTTCTGTTTCTGTTCCTTGCTCTCCCCTGTTTCATCCTGTCACCCTTCAGTTTCAGTCTGACATGATTGGACATTGTCTTCCTGACATCTCCATTTGTTTCCTAGATATCTAGATATCTGCTTCACTTCTGAGTTTGCACCTGTCTTATTTCATTATACTTCTAGATAGTTCTGCCTCTCTAAGGTATAAGTACTGTAGTTCTGTATCTTGTACCTCAGTATGAATATTGACAAAAACACCAGAAAACCCTCTTGTCATCATCCTTACTCTGCTTGAGCCCTTGGGCTCACTCTGACCCTCTGGGTTACTCTAGAGTACCTTCAAGGCTATGCAATATCCTCAAAGGAGTCATAAAGCCTCACCCCCATGACTAGGCTTGACTCTTCTTGTTCTGCCTGTCCCTTCTGTTGAGCATAGAGACAGCCTTATCACCCACTCCGACATCTATGTAAATCAGAACAATGGAGAAGTGCAAGGATGCACCCCATAAGGTAAAGCCAAGTCCCATTCAACCATTGAAACCCTTCCTAGATTTCCCTGGAACCCTCCGGAGTACCCTGGAGTTCTGATCTTCCTTCAGCATCAAGGGTTTCATTTAAAAAAGAGGAACTGGTTAAAAGTATACTTATCTTGGTATAGGTTTAATAGTCTCTTTTTAGTAGGGATGGAAAGTTTTAACATCCACCAAGAATATACCTGGCCTGGCATTCAAGCATTTGTCAAAAAGTACATTTCTTTATGTACAGCTTGTGCCTGTGCCAAGATGCCCTGTCACAAACCCTACAGTTTTCTCAAGCAGCTCCCCATCCCAGAAAAGCTGTGGAATTCCATCTCTATGGATTTTATTAAACAACTCCTGGCTTTCTCTGGTCACTCCACCATTCTTGTCATGGTAGATTGTCTATCAAAGCAGTTCATCTTCATCCCTACAGATGATAAGGTGACCTTCCCAGAGCTTGCTAAACTCTTCTTACTCTATGTTTTCTCCAAACATGAAGTTTCCTCCTGTATTATCTCCAATTGAGATTTTGAGTTCATTTCCCATTTCTTCCATTCCCTGGGTCAAGCCCTCAACATCCACCTCCACTTTATCTCTGGGTATCATCTGAAAGATGATGGTCAAACTGAGTGAATGAACCAAACCCTGAAGCAGTATCTATGCATTTATTGCAACTATTAGCAGGACAACTGGTCTGAACTCCTGCCCCTCACAGAGTTTGCTTATAACAATGCCTCTAATGCTACCACAGGTATTTCCCCTTTCTTTGCTAACAAGGGCTACCATCCAAACATCTCCATTCACCCAGAACATGACCTCACCTCTATCCAAGCTTGAGAATATGTCATTGACCTTGACTCTCTCCACATCTTCCTTCATGAAGAAATAGCTGCCACTCAAGTTAGATACCAAGAATCTGCAGATGCCCAACAATCTCTGGCACTAGACTTTAAAGTAGGTGACCAGGTATTCATCAAAGCTAAGTACTTCAGGACTACATGGCCATCCAAGAAACTTGCCAAAAATAACTTAGATCCTTATCCCATTATCACTCAGGCAGGCATGCTGTCCTTTACACTCTGTCTTCCAGAGAACATGAAGTCTGTTCACCCAGTCTTTCATGTTTCTCAACTCGAACCCTTTGTTCCCAATGTAATCCCTGATTGTGTGCAACCACCCCCACCACCAGTTGAGATTGATGGTGAACTGGAGTTTGAGATCTCTGAAATCCTAGACTTAAAAATAGATCATAGGCAAAGGAACTGCAAATTACTATATTTGGTTAAGTGGTTAGGTTATGAGGATACTAATGAGGAGATCTTGTGGCTCCTTGCCACTGAATTAGATCATGCTTCAGAGATTGTTGCAGAGTTTCATCTCTGTTATTCAGATAAACCTGGACCATTATAAGGAGCCAATTGAGTAGTGGATCTAGTAATCTAGTTACATGATCCTCTACCTATTCAAAGATTGCCTTTTGACCTCCTTCTTGGCTCCATCATCAACTACAGAGATTCCACCAACTTCTGCACAAAGTTTCAATAGCTTCACTGCTACCTTATTAACCTCCCCATTCTTGCTCCCCAAACTTCCAGCTTCTTTGGTTTCCTCCACCCATGCCTTTTCCAACACATCAACCAGCTGCTCCAGCAGCTGGTTCTTGTGCTTTGCCTTCCACTATACCTTCCCACCCACCTTCCTTATCAATGCCTCTATCAGGCAACAGCCTTCAGCCATCTGCCAAAGACCCTCCTCTGTCTTCTCTGAGTCTGCCCTGCTACCAGGCACCCTTTTCTCTCCTGCCTTCCATCTCCACTTCCTCTCCAGCTTCTTCTGGCTGGGATGGTAACACCTCACCTTTGCCTCTATACAGGCAAGGCATGATGTTGACTTGCCTGGGCCCACTTCATACTCCAGCCCCTCCTTATTTCTTGTCCTATTTCCAGTCCTTCAGCCACACTAAGAGGTGTGCACAGAGCCAGTTGACATAGGAAGATTACCTCATTATTCCTTGCTGGTATCCCACCCCCTATGAGTTCACATGTGAGTTTAAAGAAGAAGACTATACCTGACAACTTCCTACCAACCTCATTTACCTGTGAGTCCCCTGATTCACAATTCCCATCTTGCAGTGCATGTCTGTGATGGTCATTGTGCTGTTATCATGCACATATGAGTCCCCATCTCCCCACTGCTATTCAAGTCAACACTCCTCCTTTACCATTGCTGCCTATTCATGTCCACTTCCTTCCATACCCTTGTACCATGATTTACAAGCCCCACCATCACCCCATCACCATTCCCACATTTTCCATGTCACAGTTATGCCAACAGTTTCACAAGGCCTATTCTTCACAGATACATGAGTTCATCTGTAAAACAAGGTACAAGGTTGTTGGATCATCATTACTAAAGATATACAAGTCAAGTTTCCCTCTTCCTCCCCCTTTCCTTTCTCTTCCTGCCCCACTATCACCTCTCTTCACAATCTACCACTAACAGTTCCCATCCATGTTCAATGCTCACATTATGTTAAAACTGACAAAAAAAATTTCCATTTGTCCATGTCCATGCTATGTCATGTGTCATGCCAGGATATCATGACCTAGAACTAGGGTAGTAAATACAGAGAATAAGGGAATCATGGAGTGCAATGGAAGGATTACCAGACCACAAGGATAAACAATAAGAGAATGAGTGGTTTATGAGCAATGCAAGTTTTTCTTTCTGTTTTCCTTTTCCTTTCTCTCTTTTCTTCCTCAAGCTATAATTAACACTCTTCTTTGTTTTTCCAAGCTGGTTTTCTTATTTTTTAGGTCACTTTATATCCAGTTTGTTCTCTTTATCAATTGGTGCTTTGGTTTATTCAGAGAACTCACCCTAGAATGAGGGTAGTGTTATGAACTGAACCACTTAGCTATTGTATACCTTTTACTTTTATCTTACATTAGACTCTTTTCCCATTTAGCTTCGCTTTTAGCCCCTTTTTCTATGCCCTATTTTTTTATTTAGCTAGCTTATATATGCCTTATGGCATGGTCCATGCACCTTGACTAATAGGATATAAGAGCAAAGGCTTAGACTGGGTTCCCCAGTCTAAAGCACTTGTTCACTTGTTGCTATTATCCTTTCTCTCAGTCTGATCTGCTTATGTGGGCACCCTTCAAGGCTTTGCCTTTGGGATTAGGGTTGGACCCCTTAACACCAGCAAAGGAAGTTCTCAGAGATCAACCTTCTGAGAATAGATCTTGCAAATGGCTAAAATCATTTTGTGAAGGCAGTAAGGGCACTTCAAAGCCAATTCTTGCTCTGTGTGAGGATGGATAGCACATCTAAGACCATAAATGGCATGTGTATCTGAATAATCTTGAATTAAATCCAGAATATCAGGAATTTCTTCCATGAAGTATCCATTGACCTGAGCAATACACCTATGCTTGTTGAGGCTGACAAACTCTAAGAATTCAGGAAGTGAGACTACCTTTCAAGTGGGAGAGACTTCTGAAGAAACTTTTTTATCACTAGTGATATCTTCATCTTCAATCCCATCTTCAGAACTGACTACAACTTTTTCATCTAGTTCTGCTTGTAAAGCAAATCTCTTGTTGGAGATCAACTGCTTGACTGTTAACCCCATCTTTAGACTGGAATATCTCTGAAACATTACTAACTTCATCAGCTTCAGAAAATGCCTCAGCTAGTTCTTGCTGTTCTCTAGCCTTTAGAATTATGTGAAATAACTCTTCTTCTTCATTGAGGAAAAACACATTCTTTACTAATGGGGATGTGCCTTTTGATGATGCAGAACTTTTAACTGCCTCTAAAATACCTTGTGGAGAAGCAGGAATTTATGACTCCTGATCTTTATCCTGCTCTATTATATCTTCAAGCTCCTGTCCATAGATATACCTTGGTGATTTCTTAATTCATTGGACTCTGGGTGGATGACCCTGATCTTCTTTAACTGGAGAGAACTGACTACTATATTCAATAGGAGAAACCAGTGAACTTGCTCTTGGAACTCTTAATAGGAGATTGTCTTCTTCTGGAGTAATCTCTGATAGATCTTGATTTATCCCATTCTGGGCTTCATTTGAATTTATCTCCATATATTGCCAGGAGATGACCCTTAGCTTCCTCATCAACTTGGTGAATGTCTTCATTCCATAATATTGCTGGAAGTGACTCTAAAAATGAGGGTTTCTCAGGATTACCCACAACATCAACAGAGTTTTCAGACTTCTGCTGGTCCTGACTCAGAACAGCTTCTGCTTCAGTGTCTACTTGTGTGACTTCATATATTTCTTTGACTTCTTCTCTTGTTGTCTGCACTTTTGTCTGCTTTAGCATACTAACCTGAACAAAATCTAAGCCTTTTAATGACATGCTTATGTCCTAAGTAGTTTGAGAACTTTCTGGTTCATTACTGAGTACTTTCTCCACTAATCCCATGAGGGTGTGAAGATCCTTTTCTACTTGTCAAGATTTCCTTTTCTACTTGTCAAGATTTCCTTGTCTTCTTCTCAACTTTCAATGCCTTTGACTTGACCTTCTTGTGAGTGTCCTTGCTACTCTTTTCTACTCATACACTAGTCACTTTCATCTTTGAGCTGCTCTGCTCCTCTGATAAAACTTTCTTTAGTTCAAGATAATTCTGAAGAATTAACACCTGTTTCTTGAGTTTGTGAACTTATTTCTGAAGGACCTTGCTTCATTGCCAACTTTGTTAAAACTTATCCTGTCAAACAAAACCCTTATGACTAGAGAATGAAGGTCAGGTTCTAGTACCTTAGTGGTGCATGAACCTGAGGGAAGGTTATACTCCAGAAACTCCAGAGACATCTGAAGACATCTGAAGGGATTCAGGAAGGGTTTTGTTGATTATGTGGGACTCAGCTTTACCTTATGTGGTGCATCCTTGCACTTTCCAGTGTCCTGATTTACAAAGGTGTCAGAGGTGGGTAAGAGAGTGATCTCAATGCCCAATAAGAGGGACAGGCAAGATAAGGAGAGTCAAGCCTAGTCATGAGGGTGGGGCCTTACAATTCCTTCAAGGATATTGCTTGGCCCTAGAGGTACTCCAGAGTAATCTGGAGGGTCAGAGTGAGTCTAAGGGCTTGGGCAGAGTGAGAATGATGACAAGGGGGTATTTATGTTGATATTCATACTGAGGTACAAGATACAAGACTACAGTACTTATACCTTAGAGAGGCAGAACTATCTAAGGGTATAGCAAAGTGGGACAAATGCAAACTCAGAAGTGAAGCAGATGTCTAAATATCTAAGAAATAAATGGAGATATCAGGGAAGACAATGTCCAATCATGTCAGACTAAAACTGAAGGATGACAGGAAGAAATAAAGGGAAACAGGAACAGAAATGGAAACAGTAATAGTAACAGTAACTGAAAGTGGAACTAGTAATGGAGTTATATTGGAGTGGTCCAGAGAAGGTGAAGTGAAACTAAGGTAGTACTTAACTGGAACAGAGATAGAGCTAGAAATAGAATAGGGCAGAGCAGGAGCAGAGGCCAGGAAAGTATATACTGATGGAAGATAAAAAGTATACATGCATAGTGGATGGAATGGAATAGTGACAGAGGGTTGGAGTTGCCTGGAGGGGAGTTAGAGGGCTAGAGTGGCTTACTGGGTGCAAGAACCAGTCATAAGCTGGGTTGAAATTGGGTTGAAATTAGATTGGAGGTATAGGATATAACAGACTTAATAATTGACTCTAAACTCTTAACTTGCTTTTCATCTTATGACCTTTGTAACCTGGAGGGGAAAACTTGCTGACACAATTCTCCTAGGTGTTTCTTTCTGCCACAAGTGTAACACTTGATCTTCTGTGGACAATTTTTCTGAACATGACCATTTTGTCCACAGTTGAAATAACTTGGGCAATTCATCAAAAGGTGACCTTCTTGCTTGCATACATTGCAGGTAATAACTCTTTCAGCTTCTACTCACACTGAGGCTTTTGTCTGCCTACTAGAATCCTCTGAAATAGTTTTCAAACTTTTCAGTTCTAACTTTCCTTGTTCAATTTCTACTTGCTCTGACTCTACTCCAGTTTCTTCTTCTGAACTCTTGATGGACTGTTTCAATGTCTTGGCTTTTATCTGAGAACTTGGAGAATTCTTATGAACTTCCTTGCTAGCACTTTCTACTCAAGGAGCTATACTCAACTTTTTCATCTGCTACTTGCTCAGTTCCTCTAAACTAGCTTTTGATGAACCAGATACTTTAACTGGTGTCCCTGTGGATTGCTCCATAGTCTGCAACTTTGTTTAACCAGGTGCAACAACTGGTGTTGAACTTGAAACAACAAAAATTTGCAGGCTTTATCTTTCTACTCTCAAAATTGGTTTTGCTTGCTTCTGCTCCTTCTTGTTTCTCTTATCTTCAACCTTTAATATAGCAGGGTCTACTACTGCATTCTTCTAGGACTTTGATACTGCAGGTTCCAAAACTGCACCTTGACTCTTATCAACTTTTGATGAAGCAGTGGCTGTAACTGCTGATTAACTCTTTAATGATGTAGAAGTCTTAACTATTTTCTTAGCTTTTGATAAAGTGAATGCTTTAACTGCTTTTGCCTTTTGTGCAGCAGCTACTGCTTTTTCCTTAGCCTTTTGTTTCTTTGCAGAGGCTTCTGCTGTAACCTTGTTTCTCTGAGAATAGACTTTTGTTACTGCTAATATCTAAACAGTGGTGAAAAAGGATAATGGTAAAGGAGGAGGTAATAACAACTTCTGAGGCAACTTGATCCAGATTGTATCTACTTTAGCAGCTGGGCTGGATGGACCCAAGCATATTTTAATGCTACTGCTACTTCCATAGACTGGGAGAGGGTTGGTTACTGCAAAAGGGGAAGTTATGGTGTACTCTAATAGGAATTAATGAGACACAGATCTTGTGTGTTGAACTGCTAATGCTTTTGAGGCCTGAGGGTGCTCAACTACCAATGGATGCTACTGAGGGAAGGCTTTGATCTAGAGCCAACAGAACTAGGCAAAGAGAAATAGGCAAGAGACAAGAGGCTTGGACTTGTAAAAGCAGAGAGCTCAAGTATGCAAGACTGGGGTTAGCCAGGCTTGCACCTCTTCTTTATATATGCTACAGACATGCACACAGACCATGTACAATGGACTGGCCCTAAACTATAGTATAGTAAGCCAACCAATGGCAGAAAGGAAGTGGGGACCTAGAAATATATGAGGCTAACATGAGGCAAATGATGTCAAGGTCTAGACCAGCCTAGCCTTGTGATGAAATGAAGATGTGAAAAGTGAAAAGGTAAAGGTGTGAAGGTGTGAAAGAGTCATGTGATGTGACAATGTGAAAAGTTGCAGGAATAAGATAAAAATAAAGAAAATGGAATAAAAATTATAACAATTAAGTTCTCTTCTAATTCTTCTTTGACTAAACCTGATAATTGTTGCTACTAAACAAAGGGCTGTGACTCTGTGTAACTGTTATATCCCAGACCTCCAACCCAACTCCAACCCCATTCTAATCTGGCTTACAATTGGTCTTTATATCTAGTAAGCCACTCTAGCCCTCTAACTCCCCTCCAGGCAACTCTGGCCCTTCACCACCATTCCAGTCTCCCCCAGCTATGCATGTACACTTCCTGCCCCTCAGCATTATATGCTCCCCCAGGCTTCCACTCTCACTTCACCCCATTTCATTTCTAATCTATCTCTGCTCCAGTTAAGTACTACTCTAGTTCCCTTTTATCATCTCTGGACCATCCCAGTATAACTCCATTACCATTCTGGTCTCAGTTACCATTACCATCATTGTTACTATTCCTGTTCTGTTCCTATTCCTTGCTTCCCCCTGTTTCATCCTGTTACCCTTCAGTTTCAGTCTGATATGATTGGACATTGTCTTCCCTGACATCTTCATTCATTTCTTAGATATTTAAACATCTGCTTCACTTCTGAGTTTGCACTTGTCTCACTTCATTACATTCCTAGATAGTTCTGCCTCTCTAAGGTATAAGTACTGTAGTTTTGTATCTTGTACCTTAGTAAAAATATCAACAAAAACAACAAACACCTCCTTGTTTTTGTCCTCACTCTGCTCAAGCCCTTGGGCTCACTCTGAACCTCCAGGTTACTCTGGAGTACCTCCAAGGCCAAGCAATATCCTTGAAGGAGTTGCAAGGTCTCACCCCCATGACTAGGCTTGATGCTCCTTGTCCTGCCTGTCCCTCCTATTGAGCCTAGAGACAGCCTTGTTACCCACCTCTGACATCTATGTAAATTGGGACACTGGAAAGTGCAAGGGTGCACCACATAAGGTAAAGCTGAGTCCCATTTGATCATTGAAATCCTTCCTAGATTTCCCCCCAGAGCCCTCTGGAGTTCTGACCTTCCCACAGCATCAAGGGTTTCATTCAGAAAGGAACTGGTTAAAAGTATACCTGTCCTGGTATAGGTTTTAACAGTCTCTTTCCACTGGGATAAAGTTTTAACAGTAACTTATAATCCAAATAGATGGCTGATCTAGACTTCTTGTCTGCTTAGCAACTTCTGATTAAATAGAACTTCAGATAAAACTTCTCTTAATAGTAGGAAGGTAACTCTTCTTCAACTACTTGTCTTCTGCTGCATTCTTCACAATAACTGCAGAATACTTGTAGTTACTGTATATTAGGTAGATAAGTTAGTACTAACCTGCAGGATACTTGTAGTCACTAAGTATTCTAAGGTAACTAATGGTTCGATGTAGCTATTAGCTTATGTAAGCAGTAGAGTGTAGGTAATCAACAAATTCTAACAATGACTACTGATGCTTGTGTAAGGGTGGCAAACTATCTGCTAGTCTTGATAGACTATGTCTTTTTGGCTTCTGTTATACTAGGCCTGGATAGTGTTATAAATGTTTTGATGTACTCCAGGGGTACTCTGGATAACTCTGGAGTGGACAGTGCTTGGCTTCACCTTATGTGGTGCACCCTTATGCTAGTACCAAGTGCCCCAATTTACGAAGGGGTCAGAAACTTATCAGAGGTCTGGGATCAGCCATAGAGCTTTTTCCCAACAAGAGGCATGATGTCAAGTTGTGGAGTAAGTTGAGGGACTTTAGGGTAGGGTACAACATCAAGTTGTAAGGCAGGAGGGGTCTGGGGGGGAGGATTGTAATGTTATATTATGGTTGATATTCAAACTGAAGTACAAGATACAGAACTCCAGTACTTATACCTTAGGGAGACAGATTATCTAAGGAGGGAATGGAGATATGAAAGGAGTTGTCTCATAAGCAAAGCAGGTGCCAATGCATCCTGGATACGAATAAAGATGTCAGAGAAGACAACGTCGAATAATGTCAAACTGAAACTAAGTAATGACAGGGAGAAGCATGGCACAAAGGAACAGGAACAGAAAGTGAGGTCAGAGGAACAACAGAGTTGTATTGGAATGGTACAGAGTTAGCATAGATAAAGTTGTAATCAATCATTAGGTAAAAGAAGACAGAGGTAAAGGGAACTAGGAAACATGCAGCTTAAAGTGTAGAAGCAACCAGAGTTGCATCGGAGACATAGCAGAGTTGACCTGTTGGCATGGGATGTGACAGGTAGGGACAAGCATAGATCTTGCTGTGGATAAAGTAGAAGAAGCAAACTGAAAGTAAGCTTCAAGATGAGTGAAGGGCAATAAACTAAGTGTCATGCCCAAGTAATACCAGCTATACTTCCAGGGGTGTGCCAAGATCAGATGCTGATAACCCTCTGGTTAAGTGCCAGGACACAAACAGTGGATTTCAAGTATGTAGGTACAAGGACAAGTAAAGATGCAAGGACTGTAAGGTAATCACAAGGTAGAAGTAGCATGGGAAAAGAGGAGACAGGAAGTATGCTACTTTATAGTACAACTAGTAGGATTCAAGTAAAGATTAGTCAGGTAATCATGCTAATGAATGATGAGTAATGTATTCATGTAGAAACAGATGGAAAGAAATGAAATGATTATGAGTTAGCTGATTGAAAAATAGAAGGCCTGGGCAAAGGGCTTAACAAGAGAGTGGTCTAGACAAGGCTAGAGCATAAGAAGAGCAGAATCTATTGTTAAATAATAAACAGGAAAGCATCTGAGGTGTGAGAAGAGCAGAAGCTACAACAGAGAAAGAGGAAAGGAGGAAGAGAAAAGAGGAAATGTAATATTACTCCCCTACTAGGGGTGGAAGACTCATGAGACCTCAAAAGGCATCATAGGATGGCCCAGAGGAGCTGGTGATGTTGGCCCAGCCAACCTTATCAATGATGTTATTGTAGAAGTCATCATTAGTATGATATAAAGGTGGAGGGGGTGACAGAGCTGCAGAAGGGTGGTGGTAGGACCCCTGTGAGTGATGGGAGTCACAGGAGCAGTGAGAGGAGCAGGAGGAACTGCAGGAGGAGTTGTGGGAGGAACCATGAGAGAAAGAGAAGGCAGAGGAGGAGACAAGGGGGTCAATGACATGGCATTGAGCAGGGCAGTGAGCTTGAGTATGTCTGGGGTGCCAGTGGAGGCAGTAGGGACATTGGTAGGATGGGCAGTTAATGTGGATGTGGCCCAAGCAGTGGCAGTGAAAACAGGCCTCACAAAAGTGAGAATGGGAAGGGGGAAGGTGACTGTCTCTGTGAAGGCTGGTCCATTAGGCTTCAGCACACTCAAGTGTGGCAAGCTCATCATCATTAAGAGGAGAAGAAGAGGCAGATGGAGTAGCAGGGGTATAACTCTGGGCAGTGACCAACTTGTGCATATAGCAGTTGAGGTCAGTAAGGAATTTGCTCATCTCAAGTTGATAGGCTAGAGCCTCAATATTGGACAAGAGTTCACAATGGATGAAGGAGATGAGGGCCTATGTGAGGGAGACCTGGGCATGGGGAATGCAAGCAAAGGCAGATACAAGGAGGGGAAGATGGAGAAGCTGCATGTAAATTTGGTAAAGGAGCTACAGGGGTAAAAACATATTGAGGTGGGAGCTGATAGGGATAGCCAGGTGGGAGTCCATGACAAAGGTCATGACCCAGTGGGCATAGTCAGGGGGAGGGGTTTCACAACAGAGAGCATGGGCTAAGAGTGGGAGGTCAATGCTAGAAATACCAGCAGATACAGTATCAATGGCAGGAGGTGGAATGGGGATGGGAGTAATGACAGCAGGGCCAATGGAGATAGCAGGGGGAGAAGCTACAAAATCCTCAGAAGCAAGCTCAGAAGCAAGCACAAAAAGGAGAGAAGAAAAATGAGTATCAGTAAGAGAGAATAGGGAAGAGATGAGTGAAGGCTCAGTGGAGACTTCTTCAATGGGAAGCTGTGATGAAGACACCAGCAGAGTGTCAAGAGGGGTGTTGCAAGAATGGAAACCTTGGTCAACCAAGACCAGGACCATCAGCTGCTGGGTGACACATTTCTCCCAGTACCCCTAATCTTAATCTTGTTTACACCTTGAGCCAAATGCACTGTTTCACTACCCCTGTCCCTGGACTGTCACTCTGGGTCCATGATAACTGTCAACACATGTTACAGTTAGAAAGCAGTAGATCCATGAGAAGGAAAGAGCTCTAATTACTTTGGTATTAATAACCAATCTGGGCATCTGTCCTCTTGGGCCCACATGATGACTCAACCAAACTAATGGAAGTCTCATCACATGACCATGGCTTGCCTGCCTTGCAGCTAGGTTTCCTGTTACCCTAAGCTTCTCAGCTTTCAGGCCCACCAGGCCTTACCTTTTACCCTATGCCTGCCCATAGGAACCTTGCCAGGAAGTGGCACCCCAGCAGAAGAGACTAACCAATACTAGGGAAATTCTGGAGTGGCACCAGAACACCTAATACCAGGGATGTCCTGTTCCAAGGCATAGTGCACTGCCAAGGGTTGGATGGTTGTTAACTGGAGTTTTAAAGGAACAATTTGCATCTCACAGAAATTGAACTGCCCACCTGGCAGCATTCCCCTGTTGGTGCACTCAGTACACCCTACCAGTAGATCATGTGTCCAGTGAAGGCCATTGCAATTAATTGGAGTGGCAAGTAGTTTGCTTAGTGAATGAGTGAGAAGAAAAGATTTTAGAGGAGAAATAGCAAGAGTAGAGGAGTTTATACTCATCCAAAGCAGACTAGGAATGTTTCAAGTTCCATTTAGGTTCCCAGGAGTTATCTTCTGCCAAGTACCCTTTTCATCAGATTAGGAACTGATGATTATCTGGGGGACTGTGGTGTTTTAATATCTGCTCTAATTCATATTCTTCCTCACCTTCTATAAGGTCCAGAGGGGGAGCAGGGAAATTCTTTCCATGAATGTCATTTTCACAATAGAACAATAACCGCAACACATGGAACACAGGGTGAAACTTCCATGTGAATGAAAGATGGAGGCAATAGGTAATTGGGGAGAGGACTTCCATGATTGTAAAGGGTCCTTCCTGTTTGGGGAAGAGTTTTGGATGAACTATAGCTCATTTCAAATTACAAGCTTCTAACCACACTTTATCTTCTTTGGTGAATGGAGAGAAGGTGGAATGGATATGGGATGCCATGATCTGGTAAGCTAGATTGTGTGTGGCAAGGGCTTCATCATGAGCTACAAGGAGTGCTTTTGTACAGTCAGCAACAGCAGGCATCAGTGATTCATCAATAATAGAGGGAAGAGCATGGGGTTCATATTCCATTATGAGATAGAATGGAGATTGCCCTGTAACAGAGTGGGGGCAATGATTGTGGATGAATTTGGCATGGGTGATGGAGTCAGCCCATTCAGTGGGGTTAGAACCACAATAAATGTGGATATATATCTCAATCTCCTGATTAACTCATTTAATTTTGCTATTAGACTAAGGATGGTACACAGTAGAAAGGGATAGATTGTACTCAAGGAGTTTTCCAAGCTCCTTGGCAAAGGCAGAGGTGAATTGGGGGCCTCAATCAGAGATAATCTTGTCATAAAAACCATAGTGGAGGTAAATTTTGTGGAAAAAGAGGGTAGTAGTACTCTTGGTGGTAATGGATTTCTTAGTGGGGCAAAGAATTACCCCCTTTATAAGCCTGTGGTTGACCATGACCAGTAAGGCATTGAAGTCAGAGGATAGAGGAAGATCAGTGATCTGTTGAAAAGAGCAAGTGGCAGTAGAGCAGATGGAAGAAAGGGCAGAAGTGGAAGGGTGCATGTTTGCTTTGTTCTGCTGGCAAACAGAACAGCTGGCAACATAGTTGTGGACAAAAGTGGCAAGGCCAGGCTACCAAAACTTAGTGGAGACAAGTTGTTGGGTTTTGAGATAACCAGGGTGGCTGGCAGAGGGGTGGTCATGACAACATTGAAGAACCTCACAACAGAGGTTGATAGAGGAAGGGATGAAGACCTGGTTGCAATAGGTAAGCAAACCATCAGTCTCCTTCCAATCAGAGGTGCAGGAGCAGAGGAATTTCTCATCTGCAGAAGCATCCTGTTTTTGCAGGATAGAGAGACAAAGGGGGTTGCCTTTTTGGTGTTCTTTAATGTGAGCAGAAAGGTTAGTATCAATGAGGTTAACAAAGAGTGTGGGGGGAAGAAGGGTAACTTCCTGATTATCCCAGGAAGTGTCAGAGCAAAGGTCAGGATGGCAAAAGAGGGCATTAGGCCCAGCAAGGGAGGTACCAGCAACATGGAAGAGTTGCAGGTCAAAGTCAACAATGTTAAGAAGCCAGTGAGCTTGTTATCAGTTAAGCTTCTGAGGGGATTTGAAATAAGTCAGGTTCTTATAATCAGTAAAAACCTGAACAGGAGTAGAAGAACTGAGGAGGTATTGCCTCCAGACTTTCAGAGCACAAATAACCACAAGGAGTTCATAATTGTAGATATCATAATTCCACTCAGCAGCAGAAAAGGTTTGAGAGAGATAAGAACAGGGGTGCCAGTCCCCATTCTCATCAGTTTGAAGGAGAATACCACCAGATGCATAAGCAGAGGTGTTAGTGGCAATAGCAAAAGGATAGGCAAGATCTGGCATTTGTAATACCAGTTGTGACAGGAAGATATCCTTGAGGGAGTTGAAGGCTTTCTGGGCAGCAGGGAACCAAGACCAGGCCATGGCCTTCTTGGTGAGGTCAAGAAGAGGACAGGCAATAGTAGAGTAGTTAGGAATGAATCATCTGTAAAAGTTAGCAAAGCCAAGGAAAAAATGAACATCCTTGACTTTAGAAGGAGTGGGCCACTGGGAGATACTAGTGAGTTTAACAGGGTCCATGGCAAGCTCACCAGGATGAACAATCATCCCAAGGTATTCTACCTGAGATGTGATGAAGGTACATTTCTCCAGTTTGAGTTGGAGATTGAGTTCCATCATCCATTGGAGAACATAGAAGGTGCATTCCTGATGAGTGTTAGCATCAGGGAAGGAGATAAGAAGGTCATCCATATAGATGATGAGCCATCCTTCAGTAATTATATCCTGGAATGAGTTGTTCATGAATTGCTGGAAAGTAGCAGGTGAGTTATTTAGACTGAAGAACATTACCATGGGTTCAAATAGCCCCTTGTGTGTAATGAAGGTGGCTTTTCATTGGTGTCTGTTGCAGATACAGACATTGTTGTAACCCCAATGGACATCAAACTTAGTAAAAAGCTGAGTATCTCAGAGTTTATTGATGAGATTGGAAATAAGGGGGAAAGGGTAGGCATCACAAATGGTATGTTCATTGAGATACCTATAATCTTGACAAGGACAGAGTTTGCCATCCTTCTTTTTGATGAAGAAAAAGGACAATGCTTGAGGGGAATTGGAAGAACAGATCTTCCCTGCTCAAAGGTTCTCCTTGAGGAATTCTTCTGTGGCCTGTTACTCAGGGGGAGATAAGGGATAGACTTTACCTATCTTTGGGATGAACATGTCCTTCAGATTAATCTCATGATCATAGAGGTGAGAGGATAGAAGATGATTAAGGGTTTTTGGGGTATCAGAGAATACTGACAAGAACTGTGAGTATTCAGGGGGAAGGGTTGTCTTGGGTTTAGCCTTTTCAGCCTCAATGGCTAGCTCAGTGGATGTGATAAGCCAAGTGACAGTGATCTCAGGGAGATAGGAGGAGCAGCAATCTAGGATCCTGCTTAAGTGGCAGTTATAGAGCAAGTCATTGATTGACTGCTCAGGGGTGACATAGTCCAAATAGCAGACCAGAAGTTCATTGTGGGGAATAATAATATCTTCAAGGAGCCCATCAAACCATGGTTTGTGGACAGAGTTGACACAATATAGGGTTGTGTCAGAAGGGGGATCTGGAATGGTAAGCATGTTTGCCATCCAGTTGATAGTGGGGTTTGTGGCCTGAAGCCATGGATATCCAAGGATGATATTCTCCTTCCCATATGTGATAACATAGCAGGAGACCAGGAGAATGGACTGTTCAAAATGGAGGAGGTCACAAGTTCAAGTGATCTTGCCTTTCTTGTTTTCCAAGTGGTTGATGTTTTGGATAATGATTAGTTTGGCAAGTTTGGTAGTGGAGAACTGGTTCTTTTTGATGAAATTCCAGTCAATGCAGTTGGTTTGCACTCTGCTATCAATGAAAGCATGAGTGGCTATAACTCTCTTGTCACAAGACAAGGGGAAAACTTGAATCACAACTTTTATGGATTTCTTTGAAGCAGATACAAGTACAGGTGCACAAGAGAAGGAGGGAGTACCTTGTGAAGGAGAAGTACTCCATTTTAAAAACCCTGCTTTTCTGCCTTCTTCTTCTTTTCTTTCTTGACAACTACTCTTGCCACCCCATCATTAGATTCATCATTACTAACCTCCTCAATCTTTGTTGTTAGTTCTTCAGCAGAAACTATCTTGATGCAAGGGGTTTTCTTGGTGGTGGTTGGGGAAGAAGAAGTGGGGAAGTTGGGGCAGGTAGTATTGATGTGACCGGGTTTTCAACATCTGAAACAAAGTTTATTTTTAATGCAGAAAGCTTGTCCTGCTTCAATGAGGCAGCCTTTTTTTATGGCATCAACATCCATTGCATTCAGATTTTTCTCCAGTTTGAATGTAGTGGAGGAGTGTCATATCCTGGACCTCTGACCCAAATTCTGACCCCATTCTGACCTGGCTTACAATTGGTCTTTGCACCTAGTAAACCACTCTAGCCCTCTGACTCCCCTCCAGGCAACTCTGGCCCTCCGTCACCATTCCAGTCTTCCCCAGCTACACACATACACTTCCTGCCCTTCAGTGTTATATGCTCCCCCAGGCTTCTGCTCCCACTTCACCCCATTCCACTTCTAGTCTATCTCTGCTCCAGTTAAATACTACCCTAGTTCCCCTTTATCATCTCCAGACTGTCCCAGTATAACTCCATTACTGTTTCTGGTCTCAGTTACCATTACCATCATTGTCACTATTCCTGTTCTGTTCCTGTTCCTTGCTTCCCCCTGTTTCATCTTGTCACCCTTCAGTTTTAGTCTGACATGATTGGACATTGTCTCCCCTGACATCTTCATTTGTTTCTTAGATATTTAGACATCTGCTTTGCTTCTGAGTTTGCACTTGTCTCACTTTATTACACTCCTAGATAGTTCTGCCTCTCTGAGGTATAAGTACTGTAGTTTTGTATCTTGTACCTCAGTACAAAGATCAACAAAAACAACAGAAACACCCTCTTGTTGTCATCCTTACTCTGCTCAAGCCCTTGGGCTCACTCTGAACCTCTGGGTTACTCCAGAGTACCTCCAAGGCCAAGCAATATCCTTGAAGAAGTTGCAAGGTCTCATCCCCATGACTAGGCTTGACACTCCTTGTCCTGCCTGTCCCTTCTGTTAAGCATAAAGACAGCCTTTTTACCCACTTCTGACATCTATGTAAATCAGGACACCAGAAAGTGCAAGGGCACACCACATAAGGTAAAGCCAAGTCCTGTTTGACCATTGAAACCCTTCCTAGATTCCCCCAGAGCCCTCTGGAGCCCTCCAGAGTTCTGACCCTCCTTCAGCATCAAGGGTTTCATTCAGAAAGGAACTGGTTAAAAGTATACCCATCTTGGTATAGGTTTTAACAGTCTCCTTTTATTGGGATGAAAGTTTTAACAAGGGGGGCATGGAAGTCCAGGCAAATGCACAAGGATTCTTTTGTTATTGTTCTATAGAGTGGGCATGCTCCATAGTCCCTTGAAAGTGAGCAGCCTTGATATAACACTCAGCAATAGTAGAGGGGATTATATCC
>JBBPKN010001170.1:0-20263 GCA_038089275.1 Pulveroboletus cf. rosaemariae | reverse complement strand
TCTGAGTTTGCACCTGTCTCATTTCATTACACTTCTAGATAGTTCTGCCTCTCTGAGGTATAAGTACTGTAGTTCTGTATCTTGTACCTCAGTATGAATATCAACAAAAACACCAGAACCCTCTTGTCATTGTCCTCACACTGCATGAGCCCTTGAGCTCACTCTGACCCTCCAGGTTACTCCAGAATACCTCTGAGACTATGCAATATCCTCAAAGAAGTCATAAGGCCTCACCCCCATGACTAGGCTTGACTCTCCTTGTCCTGCCTGTCTCTCCTGTTGAGCATAGAGACAGCCTTATCACCCACCCTGATATCTATGTAAATTGGGACAACAGAGAAGTGCAAGAGTGCACCCCATAAGGTGAAGCCAAGTCCCATTCAACCATTGAGACCCTTCCTAGATTTCCCCGGAATTCTCCGGAGCACCTGAAGTTCTGATCTACCTCCAGCATCAAGGGTTTCATTTAAAAAAGAGGAACTGGTTAAAAGTATACTCATCTTGGTATAGGTTTTAACAGTCTCTTTAAGAAGGATGGAAAGTTTTAACAAATTGGTTGATTACCTACGCTCTATAGCTTACATAAGCTAATGACTACATCACACCATTAGTTACCTTAGGATACTTAGTAACTACAAGTATCCTGCAGTTTCCTGCAGTTTCAACAGGGTTATCATGACCAATCTTGAGGCTGGGGCAGAGCCAGAGGAGTGTGAAGTAAAGGTTGGGAAGAACCTGTTAAAACTTATACCCAGTTCTTTTCTGAACAAAACCCTTGATGCTAAGGGAAGGTCATAACTCTGGAGGGATCTAGAAAGGGTTTTATTGATCAAGCAGGACTCAGCTTTACCTTATGTGGTGCACTCTTGCACTTTCTGGTGTCCCAATTTACATAGATGTTGGAGGTGGAGAAGAGAACTGTCTCAGTGCTCAACAGAAGGGACAGGCAGGATGAGGAGAGTCAAGCCTAGTCATGGGGGTGGGACTTTACAACTTCTTCAAGGATATCACTTGGCTTTGAAGGTTCTCTGGAGTAATCCAGAGGGTTAGAGTGAGCCCAAGGGCTTAAGTAGAGTGGGGATGAAGATAAGGGGGTATTTATGATGATATTTGTACTGAGGTACAAGATACAAAACTACAGTACTTATACCTTAGAGAGGCAGAACTATCTAGGAGTGTAGCAAAGTAGAACAGGTGCAAACTCAGAAGTAAAGCAGATGTCTAAATATCTAAGAAAAAAATGAAGATGTTATAGAAGACAATGTCCAATCATATCAGACTGAAACTAAAGAGTGACAGGATAAAATAAGGGGAAGCAAGGAACAGGAACAGGAACAATGATGGTAATGGTAATGGTAACTGAGAGCAGGAATGGTAATGGAGTTATACTGGAACAGTTCAGAGACAATGAAATTAAACTAAGGTAGTATTTAACTGGAACTGAGATAGATTGAAAATGGAATAGGGCAGAGTGGGAGCAGAGGACTGGGGGAACATATACTGATAGAGGGGCAAGAAGTGTACATGCATAGCTGGTGTAGACTGGAATGGTGACAGAGTGCCAGAGTTACCTGGAGGGGAGTCAGAGGGCTAGAGTAGCTTACTAGGTACAAGGACCAGTTGTAAGCTTGGTTGGAATGGGATTGGAATTGGGTCAGAGGTATGGGATATGACAGAACCCAGAGAAGTGGGTGTTGCACTAAGATTTGCTTATTGGTCCTGCCTTCCTTATGACAAGTACAGCTTTTGTTCAATTGAAATTGTACTGCATTCCTGTGCCACAACAGAAAGGGAGAGTGGAATCCAGGGTGGGGAGTAGTGTAATGGTTAATATAGGCAAAGCCTAGTTACTACTTGGAAAAGAGATGGGGATAATCAGAGATGATTGGAGATGGGTATAGTTGACAAGGGTAGGGACCAGTTACTGCATGAGTGGTAAGAGTAGTCAGAGGGGGCAATTGGCACAGAGCAAGTCTGGTTATTGTGCAAATAGGAAGATAGTCAATACAGGCATGCTAGTCACTGCTTCCAAAAAGGGTAGTAAAGAGCAGAGGGAGGTCAGAGGGGTGAGTGATATGACTAAGAGAAGAGCACAAGCACTAGATGACTGGTAGATTGCAGGCTGCTAGATGTAATCAGCAGTTACTAGTGCAATCACTAGATGCTATCTCCTCAAGGTCAATGTCCCATTGTTAACTAGGAGACAGGAAGAAAAAGGGGGCAGAGGCAGTGTGAAACAGAAAAGATCCAGAAATACCTGGAGAGACTGAGGAGTGACTTAAAGGCCAATCAAAGAAATGGAAAGAAAAGGGTAACATTCCAGGAGACATAGGAAGAGCAGAAGGGTTCCAAGGAGAAAGAAAACCCAGGGAAATGAAAGGAAAGGTTCCTGAACAACATATTAGAGGGAAATAGGGAAGGGCAATGAAGTTATTAGAAACAAAGCTGGAAAAGCAAGGAATTTCCAGGGTAGGAAGTATTATGAGTGGCAATGTCAGTGTTTGTCAACAATGAGTTCTAACTCTAATCAAGGGCTAAATGGTTTTAATATTGGTGTGATGAGATAAAAGCAAGAGTGATATAGGAGCCTTTAGTGAGGCCACTTGCAGTAAGATACAAATGCTCAAGACTGGGGCTTGAGACATACTAGAGCTACAGTATTTATATAGTAGGGAAAGGTGCACAGATCAAGACCCTGATGGAAATATTCCCACAGACCCTGAGGCACCATCAAAAAGAAGAGAAGCAACCATGAGAATAGCCAATGGCTAAAAGGGGGCAATGCTTCTAAAATGGAAGAATGACAGAAATGAATAACAGGTATAAGATATGAGGCTAACCCTATGCCCTGGGTCTAGACCAATCATATAACCCATCATATGACCTAATAAGATAAAAGATTAGATAACCATGTGGAAAGATAAGATAAGATCATGTGATTGAAAATTGAAAAATACAAACTATAACAGGAAGCAGAGAACAACAGAGGAATTCCCAGGAGACACAGAAGAGCAGAAATATCTCAAGGAAAAGGAATATCCAGGGAAACAAAAAGGCAGGGTTCAAGACAACAGAGCAAAAAGGTAATGGAAGACCTGCAAGTGGGGATGGTGTCATTTAGAACAATGCCTGAAGAGCAAAGGATTTCCTAGGCAGAAATTGGAGAGAACAGAGAGGCATGGAGAAAATTCTAAAAAACAAAGGGTTCCCAGAACAAAGGTAGAGAGTGCAAAGGGCACTTAGCAGAAGGTCAGAGGAACAGAGAATATTGTAAAGGGGCCAGAACTGAGTCTTTCAAAAACAAGGTCAAAAGAATAGGAAAGCCTGGAAGTTGAACAGAAAGTACTGAAGGCAAAAAGGAAATCCAAGCAAATGCCAACAGGGAACAATAAGGAAACTGAAACAAATCTTGATCAACCACAAGTAGGGAAAGAAAGGGTAATTACAGTGCAGTTATGACAGAATGGTGAGCTTTCTGGGGAAATGGAAAGGGACAGAGATGCCTGGAGAGGGCAAGAAGACTTTGGGCACATGAAATAAATACAGTAAGCATGTCAGAATACAGAGGAAGAGAGGTGGTGCTTCTAAAGCCTTGTTGGTCAGAAAGGTAAGTATACCTCAAGAACTGCAAGGATAAAGAAACAGGTGGCAGGGATGTCAGAGGATGAATCATAACAAAGGATCAGATGCTACAAGCTTGGAGAAGGTTGGAGATGGGCAGAGGTGTCTTCCTGGAAGGTGTATTAATGGATGAAACTGTTCTACCATGAAGGGCAGAGCAACACAACCAGACTACTGTGCTCTAGGCAACAGAGTCATAACTACCAGAAAAGAACAAAAAAGCTGAGGTTTGGGGTCAGAGTTAGCTGAGACCAGAGTGGTATGGAGCTACAGGGAGTGCATAGGGTGCTGGCATGTGTTATCCAGTGAACAGACAAAGTACTACTCAATACCTGGGGTCAACAGACCTCAATGGATGAGTCAGTGGTATCCTAGAATCAGTGAACACAAACCATCCAGCAGAGGGTGATGCTAAGCATCAACAGAGTGAATCCAACAGTCTTTATAGAATGTGTGGAGATCTGATAGCTTGAGCATAAGAGATCAAAGTGGAGGAAAAGGAAAGAGTTTAGAGAGATATGGAAATAGGCAGTGTGGGATTGGAGTATTGAAGCTTTCAAATCCTAAGCAGGACTAGGAATCCAATGGGGAATTATAATGATCAGAAGTGCATAAAGATGTGGTGTTGGATATCAGAAAGACAAGGGGCTCAAGTTTAGTAAACTTGTCATGCTTGGGAAACAAGATCTCAATAGGCTAGGATCAACTGCTGAAAATGGGTCACCTAGAAGTAGAGAACAGACATGAGAGGGTAATGACAGCCTATTGATAATTCTTGAGTAACTTGTCAAGAAAGAGGCCATGGAATGGCTAGGGGAATGCTTAGACTGCAATGGCAAGGTCTAGACCTAAGAAGGTGGTCAGAAATGGTCTAGAGTGACATGGAGTGGTTTTCCATCAAGGATTACCAAATGACAATAAAGTGTCAGAGGACTAAAGTCAGCTGCCAGAAAGGAATGGGGAAAACAGAAGGAAATGGCACTTGTGGATAGGCAACCATAACCTAAACTGCATTCAAGGGTCCATGAGAACTGGTGATGCTACATAATAGAAGAAAGTCACAGCTGCTTTGAAGAGCCCAGAGTAGTGAATAGGGAAATTCCAGGGTCAGAAGTCAGAAGTTGAACCTAGGTGCATGTATCTTAAGCATCTGGA
The DNA here is from genome assembly GCA_038089275.1 of Pulveroboletus cf. rosaemariae. NCBI lineage: Eukaryota > Fungi > Basidiomycota > Agaricomycetes > Boletales > Boletaceae > Pulveroboletus > Pulveroboletus cf. rosaemariae. The sequence continues at coordinate 15,487 of JBBPKN010001170.1, read as the reverse complement.
GCCAGTGACTAATGTCATAGAAAGTTGGAGTAATTTGGAGAGGCTTAGAAGGTTGGAAGCAGTAAGGAACCTGTGCCATAAGAAGGATAGGCCAACTTGAGAGTCAGGTGCCCAGAAGAGTATGGAGTTATAATAGGATCATGGGTAATCATAATCTGATGTTTAGTGCAAGGAATTGGTCTAGATTCCAGAAATGCTTAAAAGTTCTGGAGATTCCAAGGGGTTGCTCTCATGTGTGCAGATCATGTGGGTAGATCAGAGTTGGGGGTCAAAATACAGCCTAAGCTAATCTTAATGTGACATAGTGGTGTGAGAGTGCAAGTGTGAGTATGAATATACTGTTAAAACCTATATCCTTTTTGCTATACCAGCATAACCCAGGCTTAAACTCCAGAGGTTTCTGGAAGATCTGGAGGTCTCTGGCAAAGGGTTGGGATGGATTGTGCTGGTTGGGAGGAACTCAGCTTCACCTTATATAATGTGCCCTTATACTTTGTGGTGTCTCAATTTACAAAGGGATTGATTATAAAGGAGAGAGTGTCCTTGACACTTGACATGGGAAAACAAGGCAAGACAAGAAGAGTCAAGCCTGGTTATAAGAGTAGGGCCTTACAATTCCTTCAAGGATATTGTTCAGCCCTGGAGATCCTCTGGAGTACTCTGGAGGGTCAAAGGGTAAGCTGGGTAGCTCAACTAGAGTAAGGACAATAACAAGAAAAGGGTGTTTATGTTGATATTTGTACCAAGGTACAAGATACAGGACTACAGTACTTATACCTCAGGGAGGCAGAATAATCTAAGAGTGTAGCAAAGTGAGATAGATGCAAACTCAGAAGTAAAGCAGATGTCTAAGTATCTAAGATATGAATAGAGATGTCAGAAAAGACAATGTCCAATTATGTCAGGCTAAAACTGAATGTTGACAGGAAGAAGTGAGGAAAAACAAGGAACAGGAATGGAAACAGTAACAGTAACTATAGCTGGGAGTGAAACTAGGTATGGAGTTATAGCAGAGTGGTCTGGAGAAGGCAAAGTGAAACTAAGGTAGTATTTAACTGGAAACAGAGATAGAACTAGAAACAGAATAGGGCAGAGCAGGAGCAGAGGGCTAGGGGAGCATATACTGATGAAAAGGCAGAAAGTATACAAGTGCAGTTGCAATGGAGTAGAGTGAGGGTGGAGGGCTGAAATTGCATGGAGGGGAGTTAGGGGGCTAGATTGGCTTACTAGATGTGAGGATCAGTTATAAGCTGGGTCAGAATTGAATCAAAGGTATGGGATATGACACTATCTCCCTCATTGATACCTTCATTAGGCAATAGCCCTTAGCCATCTGCCAGAAACCCTCCTTCATCTTCTCTGAGTCTGCCCTACCTTTAGGCACCTTACCTTCCCTACCCTTCTTTCTCTGCTTTCTAGCTTCTTCTAGCTGGGGCTGTTATGCTAGGCCTGGATAGGGACAGGCATAGACCTTGCTGTGGAGAAAGGGAAAGAGGTGATATCCAAGGTAAGCCTCAAGACAAGTGGAGGACAATAAACAAAGTGTTGTGTTTGAATAATACCAGCTACACTTCCAGGGGTGTGCCAAAGTCAGACACTGATGACTCTCTGGATAAGTGCCAGGTCACAAGAGTGGATTCCAAGTACTAGGTACAAGGATAGTGGAGATGCAAAGACTGTGAGAGAATCACAAGGTAGAAGTAGCATAAGGAGAGGGGAGACAGGAAATATGCTACTTTATAGTACAACTAATAAGGTTCAAGCAGAGACAGCTACAGTAATCATGCTGACAAATGATGAGTAAGGTATCCATGTGGAAATGGATGGAAAGTGATAGAACAATTATAAGTCAGCTGATTAAAAGATAGAAGGCCCAGGCAAAGGGCATAACAAGAGAGCAGTCTGAACAAGGCCAGAATGTGAGAAGAGCAGAATCTATTGAAAGAAAATGAACAAGAAAGCATCCAAGGTGTGAGAAGAGCAGAAGCTAGGTAAGAGGATGGGAAAAGAGGAGAAGAAAAAAAGGAATTGTAACATTACCCCCCTGCTAGGGGTGGAAGACTCATGACACCTCAAAAGATATCATATGAGGGCCCAGGGGAGCCAGTGATGTTGGCCCAGCCAACCTTGTTGATGACATTATTATGAAAGTCATCATCAGTGTGATAAGAAGGTAAAGGGGGTGACAAAGCTGTGGGAGGGCAGTGGTACAACTCCTGTAAGCAGCAAGAACTGCATGAGTATCAGGAGTAGCAGAAGGAGCCACAGGAGGAGTTGCAGAAGGAGCTGTGGGAAGAGAAGGACATGGAAGAGAAGACAAGGGAGTCAATGACATGGTACTAAGCAGGGCAATGAGCCTGGATATGTCCAGGGTACCAGTGGAGACAGTATGGACATTGGTAGGAGGGGCAATTGATGCAGATGTGGCCCAAGCATTGGCAGTAAAAGCAGGCCTCACAAAAGTGAGGGTGAAAAGGGGAAAGGTGGCCATTACCATGAAGACTGGTTCATCAAGCTTCAGCACATTCTATGGTAGCAATTTTATCATTGTTGTGTGAAAAGGAGAATGCAGATGGAGTGAAGAGGGTTGTCATATCCTGGACCTCCAACCCGAATTCTGACTCCATTCTGACCTGGCTTACAATTGGTCTTTGCATCTAGTAAGCCACTCCAGCCCTCTGACTCCCCTCCAGGCAACTCTGGCCCTTCATCACCATTCCAGTCTTCCCCAGCTATGCATGTATGCTTCCTGCCCCTTAGCATTATATGCTTCCCCAGGCTTCTGCTCCCACTCTACCCCATTCTGTTTCCAGTCTATCTCTGCTCCAGTTAAGTACTATCCTAGTTTCCCTTTGTCATCTCCAGACCATCCTGACATAACTCCATTACTGTTCCTGGTCAGTTACCATTACCATTATTGCTACTATTCCTGTTCCATTCCTGTTTCTTGCTTTCCCCTGTTTCATCCTGTTACCCTTCAGTTTCGGTTTGACATGATTGGACATTGTCTTCCCTGACATCTCCATTTATTTCCTAGATATCTAGATATCTGCTTCACTTCTGAGTTTGCACTTGTCTCATTTCATTACACTCCTAGATAGTTCTGCCTCACTGAGGTATAAGTACTATAGTTTTGTATCTTGTACCTCAGTATAAATATCAACAAAAACAACAGAAACACCCTCTTGTTGTCATCCTTACTTTGCTCAAGCCCTTGGGCTCATTCTGACCCTCTGGATTACTCTGGAGTACCTCCAAGGCCAAGCAATATCCTTGAAGAAGTTGCAAGATCTTACCCCCATGGCCAGGCTTGACTCTCCTTGTCCTGCCTGTCCCTTCTATTGAGCATAGAGACAGCCTTCTTACCCATCTCCAACATCTATGTAAATCAAAAGAATGGAAAGTGCAAGGGTGCACCACATAAGGTGAAGCTGAGTCCCATTTGACCATTGAAACCCTTCCTAGATTCCCCCGGAGCCCTCCAGAGTTCTGACCTTCCTTCAGCATCAAGGGTTTCATTTAAAAAAGAAACTGGTTAAAAGTATACTCATCTTGGTATAGGTTTTAACAGTCTTTTTTTAATGGGATGAAAACTTTAACAGGGGTATACCCTCAAGCAGTGGCTAACTCATGCATATAATGGTCCAGGTTAGCAAGAAACTCACCTATTTCTAACTAATAAGTAAGCAATTCTATGTTGGAGAGAAGCTCATGGTAGATGGACAAAATAAGGGCTTGGGCAAGTAAGATCCAGGCATGAGGGATGTGGGCAAGGGCCAAGGCAAGAAGAGGAAGACAAAGAAGCTGCATATATATCTGGTAAAGAAGCTACAAGGGCAAGAACATGTCAAGGTGGGAGCCAATGGAGACAGCAAGGCACAAGTCCATGACATAGGTCATGATCTGGTGGATATAGTTGGAGAAGAGAGCACCATGGTGAAGGGCATGGGCAGAAAGTGGAAGGTTGACACTGACAATGCCAGTGGATGTGGTGTTAATAGCAGAAGAAGGGACTGGGATAGGAGTGGTGATGGCAGGGCCAATGGATATAGCAGGGGGCAAGGCTACAAAGTCCTCAGGGGTTAACTTGGGGGCAAGGGAAGAGAGAGGGAATGAAAACTGTGTATTAGTAAAACTGAAAGGAGAGAAAATAAGTGATGGCTCAGCAGGAACATTCTTAGTAGGAAGTTGGAATATGGAAACAGGAGGGATATTGAAAGGGGTATTGCAGAAATGGAAGCCTTGGTCAATGGTAAAGGCCATTATTGTGAGAGCAGGTGTTTTTCTTGGTGGTGGAGCAGGGGGAAGAAACAACTGAGGGGAAATGGTGAGAGTGGATGAGTTTATACTCATTCAAGGCAGACTGGGAACATTTCAAGTTCCATTCAGGTTCCCATGAGTTATCTACTGCCAAGTACCCTTTTCATTGGATCAGAAACTGGTGGTTATTCAGGGGACCTTGATGTTTTAATATCTGCTCTAATTCATATTCCTTCTCACCTTCTACAAGGTCTGGAGGTGGAGTGGGGAAGTTCTTTCCATGAACACCATTTTTGTGATAGGGCAATAACAATAATGCATGGAACACAGGGTGGATCTTCCATGTAAATGGAAGGCAGAGGTGATAGGTGATCAGGGAAATGACCTCCATGATGGTGAAGGTGTTAAAACCTATCCCTAGTATAAATGAATTGTTAAACTATATACTAATCTCCTTTCTGAATGAAATCCTTGTTGCTGAGGGGGCAAAAATTAGGTTCCAGCACCTTGGTGGTACATGAACCTGAGGGAAGATCATACTCCGGAAACTCTGGGAATGTCCAGAGATCTCCAGAGGAATTTAGGAAGGGTTGGTTGATTGGATAGGACTTGGCTTCACCTTATGTGGTGCACCCTTGCACTTTCCAGTATCTCAATTTACATAGATGTTGGAGGTGGGGAAGAGGACTGTCTCAATGCTCAACAAGAGGGACAGGCAAGATAAGAAGAGTCAAGCCTAGTCATGGAGGTGGGACCTTACAACCCCTTCAAGGGTATTGCTTGGTCCTGGAGGTTCTCCAGAGTAATCCAAAGGGTTAGAGTAAGCCCAAGGGCTCAAGCAGAGTAAGAATGAAGACAAGGGGGTGTTTATGTTGATATTCATACTAAGGTACAAGATACAGGACTATAGTACTTATACCTCAGAGAGGCAGAATTATCTAGAAGTGTAGTGAAGTGAGACAGATGCAAACTTAGAAGTGAAGCAGATGTCTGAATATCTAAGAAACAAATGGAGATGTCAGGAAAGACAATGTCCAATCATGTCAGACTGAAACTGAAGGATAATAGAATGAAACAAGGGGAAACCAGGAACAGGAATGAAACAAGAATAGTAACAATACAAATAACAGTAACTAAGAGTGGGAATAATAATGGAGTTATACCAGAATGGTCCAGAGACAATGAACTTGAACTAAAGTAGTATTTAACTGGAACTGAAAATGGAATAGAGTGGAGTGGGAGTGGAAGGTCAGGAAAGTATATACCAATGGAGGGGCAGAAAGCATATGTGCAAAGCTGGGATGGACTGGAATGGTGACAGAGGGCCAGAGTTGCCTGGAGGGGAGTCATAGGGCCAGAGTAGCTTACTGGATATGAGAACCAGTCATAAGCTGGGTCAGAATGGGGTTAGCATTGGGTTGGAGATACAGAATATGACAGTATTTCCCCCTTAGGCCTGAAACCTTGAAGGTCATTGGCCTGGGGTATGAAGGGTATGGACACATGATCTGAGATAGTGTGGTAATGGGCATGTGATTGCATGTTTAGTAACATTAGGGAGATAGAACAAAGGATTGTGGAGGTGATGAGCACATGACCTTGTTTAGTGACAATGGGGTGGAAGAGCAGAGTTTCTCAGCTTGCTCATGAATAAAAATGAAGACTTCACAGTAACTTGTTCTTTCTTCATTACACAACATGGCCACATTTGACAACATCATAACATAGGCCAAAGAATGCATCATGGAATGTGCTGACAACAATAAGGCATTAAGCAATGCCAAATATGCCAAGTGCAAGAGGCACATGAAGGCAAGGAGAAAAGAAGAGCAGAGAAGGGCAGAAGAGGCCTGGAAGGTAGTGGAGAAGGCTACCCAAAGGTAGACCAAGGAGGTCAAGAGGGCCTGACAGATGGCAGAGCCAGCTGCCCAAGAAAAGGTGAGTACCATGGTCATTCACCTGAGAGTAGGATAACTAAAGACCATCAGGCAGTGTGAGTGCAGGCTCATACAGGGCCTAGCCATGACAAGGGGAAGTAGAGGGTGGAGAAGGCACCAGTGTGCCAGAGCTGTGAGGATAGGGGGATGGAGTATGAGGTGGGTGTGGGAAAGTCCATGTCATGCTTGGCCTGCCAAGAGGCCAAGGTGAGGTGTGAATATTCAGGGGAGGAGAAGCCAGTGTGAAAGTGGCAACAGAGGGATATGAAGGAGGAGTGGCCCAAAAAGAGGGCATACTCAGAAGGAGCAGAGGGCAGTGCTGAGCAGGTGGCAGAGGGCTGTTGCCTGCTTGCAGCAACCATATGGAAGGTGGGGGGCCAGATGGTATGGAAAATAAGAAGGAAGAACCAGCTGCTAGCATAGCTGGTTGACATTCTTGATCCTGCATGAAGGGTGAGTAAAGAAGATGCAGAGAGTGGGCTGGAGGACAGCAAAGAGGAAGAGGTGGCAGAACTTGGAATAGAGGTCCAGGAGGAAGTAGGGAGAGGAGAAGACAAAAATATAATGGTACTAGAGTAGAGTAGTAGTTACTCTAGTTTGTTTTCATAACAGAGGTCAGGGTTTGGAAATGACCTGGGGGGCCAGGAATTAGAATATAAAAAGGGGCATCAATAACTACTGAAGTAAAGGCTTCATGAGTCTTGAGTGAACAAGTTTAGAGCAAATGCAGAGTAAGTCTGGAAAGTAAGGTTTCCACAAATTGCAATAACCTGTTAAAATGAAATCTCATGACCAGGCAAGTGGTGCCTTGGGCAGTCATGGGGTGGTACAGAGAACAAAAGATCAACCAAGAAGGGAATGAAAGAATTAACTGAATTCCCTAGAGAAATAAGATTAGAGACCAATGTCAAAATGGTCACTTCTGACATAGTATAAGAGAAGCTGAAAAGGAATAAAGGGGGTAGTGTTAAAACTTTCCATCCTTCTTAAAGAGACTGTTAAAACCTATACCAAGATGAGTATACTTTTAACCAGTTCCTCTTTTTTAAATGAAACCCTTGATGCTGGAGGTAGATCAGAACTCCGGATGCTCTGGAGAATTCCAGGGAAAATCTAGGAAGGGTTTCAATGGTCAAATGGGACTTGGCTTCACCTTATGGGGTGTACCCTTGCACTTCTCCATTGTCCCAATTTACATAGATGTTGGGGTGGGTAATAAGGCTGTCTCTATGCTCAACAGGAGGGACAGGCAGGACAAGGAGAGTCAAGCCTAGTCATGGGAGTAAGGCCTTACAACTTCTTTGAGGATATTGTGTAGCCTCAGAGATATTCTGGAGTAACCCGGAGGGTCAGAGTAAGCCCAAGGGCTCATGCAGAGTGAGGACAATGACAAGAGAGTTCTGGTGTTTTTGTCAATATTCATACTGAGGTACAAGATACAGAATGGCAATACTTATACCTCAGAGAGGCAGAACTATCTAGAAGTGGAATGAAATGAGACAGGTGCAAACTCAGAAGCAAAGCAGATGTCTAGATATCTAGGAAACAAATGGAGATGTCAGGAAGAACATGTTCAATCATGTCAGACTGAAACTGAAGGGTGACAGGATGAAACAGGGGAGAGCAAGAAACAGGAATGGAACAGGAATAGTAACAATGATGGTAACAGTAGCTGACCAGGAATGGTAACAGAGTTATATTGGGATGGTCCAGAGATGATGAAGAGGAACTAGGATAGTACTTAACTGGAGCAGAGATAGACTGGAAGTGGAATGGGTGGAGTGGAAGTGGAAGTCTGGGGGAGCATATAATGCTGAGGGGTGGGAGTGTACATGTGTAGCTGGGGAAAACTGGAATGGTGATGGAGGGCTGGAGTTGCCTGGAGGGGAGTCAGAGGGCTGGAGCAGCTTACTAGGTGTGAAGACCAATTGTAAGCTGGGTCAGAATGGGGTTGGAATTTGGGTTGGAGGTCTGGGATATGACAGTATCCCCCCCTTAGGCCTGAACCCTTAAAGGCTGTTGGCCTGGGATGCAAAGGGTATGGACATGTGATCTGTGATAGTGTGGTGATGGGCACATGACCACACTCTTTGGTAACATCAGGGGTAGAATGGAGGGTTGTGGAGGCAATGAGCACATGACCTTGTTTAGTTACAATGGGGTAAAAGAGCAGAGTTTCTCGGCTTGCTCATGAATAAAAACAGGGACTTCAATGGTAGCTTGTCCTTTCTTTATTACAACAATATGGCCTTCTTCAACAATCTTGTGGCCTGGGCTGATGAATGCCTCGCAAAGTGCACTAATAATAATGAGGCATTGAGTGATGCCAAATACACTGAGTGCAAGAGGCGCACAAAGGCAAGGAAGGAGGAGGAGTGGAGGAGGGCAGAAGAGGCCCAGAAAGTGGCAGAGGAGGCTGCCTGAAGGCAGGCTGAGAAGGCCCAGAGGGCCCAGAGGATGGCAGAGGCAGCTGCCCAAGAAAAGGTGCATACCATGGTTGTTATCCTGTGAGTAGCACCACTAATGATCACAGGTGGCACAAGTGCAGGCCCAAGTGGGGCCCAGCAACAGCAAAGGGAAGCAGAGAGCGGAGGAGGCACTAGCATGCCAGAGGTGTGCGGATAGAGGAATGGAGTGCGAGGTGGGCATGGGGAAGTTCACATTGTGCTTGGCCTGTCAAAAGGCCAAGGTGAGGTGTAAATGCCCCAGGGAGGAAAAGCCAATGTGGAAGCAGTGTTGGAGGGATGTGGAGGAGGAGCAGCCCAAAAAGAGGGCTCACTCAGAGGGAATGGAGGGCAGTACTGAGCAGGTGGCAGAGGGCTATCACCTGCTGGTAGCAACCATACAGGAGGTAGGGGACTGGGTGGTGCAGGAGATAAGGAGGGAGAACCGGCTGCTAGTGCGGCTGGTCAATATCCTCAATCCCACATGGAAGGTGGGCAGAAAGGATGCAGAGAATGGGCTGGAAGATGGTAAAGAGGAAGAGGTGGCAGGAGCGGTAGCAAAGCTTGGGATGGGGATCCGGGAGGGGATGGAAAGGGATAATGATGAAGACATAATGATACTAGAGTAGTGTAGTAGCTACTCCAGTTGTCTTGGTAACAGAGGTCAGGGTTTGGAAACGATCCGGGGAGTTGGAAATAAGGATATGAAAAGGGGTTCATGACTTCTGAAGTGAAGGCTTTGAGCCTTGAGTAAACAAGTTTGGAGAACATGTAGAGTAAGTCCAGAAAGTAAGGTTGCCACAAATTGTAATAATTTGTCAAAATGAAATCTTGTGATCAGGTAAGTGATACCTTGGGTGGTCATGGGGCAATAAGAAGGACAAATGGACAGCCAAGAACAGATGGAAGAAATAGCCGAATTTCCCAAAGGGGCAAGATTAAAACCTGATGTCAAAAACGGTTGCTTCTGCCATAAAGACAGGGAAACTGAAAAGGAATGAAGGGTAGAAGCAGAGAGTTTCAGGGCTTTGGAATAACTTCCAGAGAGAAAATCAGAAATTAGACTGGAGTCTGATAGTCAAATGACAACCAAAACAAATGTCCGAAGGGTCGGATCTAGGACAAAGTTAAGAGAGGTTCATTTATTTCCAAAGGGAACTAAATACAATGATTGAGGGTGAACTGATTCTGTACTCAGTTAGAGTTGGGGTTAGCATGGAGTTGGCTCAAGGAAGATAAGGTCCCAAGGAAAAAGTTGATGCTCATTTTCCCACTCTATCATGGCTAGGTTCCCAGATCTCTACTTTTGGTTGGATAACCAGCTCACTCTCTGTCCCAATGATGGAATGGCCCTTATAATGGCCAAGAATCAGAAAAGGAGGAGGTGCAGAGTCAAGGCATACAAGGCTGGTACCTCCATGGGAATAGGTGGAGTGAACTCTAGCCAAAGAGATAGGGGTGGAGTATGGGTCAGAATGGTGGAAGGAGTCCAGAACCTCACTACCCTTAATGAGGCAGCCCAAGGAGTTGGTACAGCAGGTGATGGATTGGTTGCCAACACAATCCATGAGGTTGGTGGTCTAATTCATCAGGACTTAAGGGAGCAGAACAGGCTCCTTTATGACCTGGTCAAGATCCAGATGAAGGAGGGCTGCCAGAAGGGATATCTCAGGGCAGAGTCTGGCATTCATATAAGCGATCATGATACTCAGTGGGAGAGGCACGGAGGTCGGAAGGCCAGAGAGTGAATGAGGGTTTTTGTGGCTGAACTCAGGGCTGGAACAGAGCCAGAGGATATCATGGTGGGGGCTGAAGAAGACCTGGAGGAGTGGATGTTCTGCTGAGAGTAGCTCACTGGCCTCACCTTCTAAACACAACAAATGTTTGTATACTGGTTAAATTGCACATCGTCTATGTGCAGCAACTAGGGAAAGGAGGTGGGCTACTCCAGAAAGAGCCAAAGATGACTGGAGATGATCAGGGTTGGGTATAGTCAACATAGGTAGGAGTCAGGCACTGCACTAGTGGTAAGGTGGTTAGAGGGGGCAATCAGCACAGAGCACATCTGGTCATTGCATAAAGGTAGACAGTTGACCAGGTGGCCTGGGTACTGTGGCGGAAGAGACCAGAAAGGGACTGGAGAATGGAGGGAAAGGCAAGTGTAAGAGGAACCAGATTGCTAGGTGTGAGCAGCAGTACCCAGCATGGTCACTAGATGGTATCCCTGCCTCAAGGTTAATGTCCCATCGTTAACTAGGAGATAGCCAGGAAAGGTGCCAGGGGCAGTGCAAGGCATGAAATGGAAGTGGTCCAGAAGGATCTGGAAAGACAGGAGGGGAGCCAGAAGGAAAGGCCCACCAAAGGACAGATGCAAGAATGGGGAGGTCCCAGGGGATGCAGGAAGAGCAGAAAAATCCCCAAAGAAGAAGGAGAATCCAGGGAAAACAAAAGGACAAGTTCTGGACAACAGGGCAGAAGGAACAGAAACAGAAGGCAAGAAGGAACAGAGCTATTGGAACAAGGCCGGAAAAACAAGGAATTCTCAAGGCAAATAATGGAGGGGTTCAGAAGGGTTTCAAAGAAAGGGGCAGCATTCCCAGGAGATGCAGAAGAGCAGAATCATCACCAAGGAAGGAATACCCAGAACAAAAGAATTCCCAGAAGACGCAGAACTGCAGAAGGTCTACTGGGAAAGAATATTCAGGGAAAACAGAAGGACAGGTCCTGAGACAACATTCAGGAAAGAAGGAATTACCCACAAGCAGGAAATGGAGTTGTCAGGAACCATGTTCAAAGAGCAAGGATTTCCCAGGCAAGAGACAGAGAGGTGCAGATTAATTCCACCAAACAGTTAGAAGAAATCCAAGCAGAGAACCATAGCAAACTGAAACAACACTTAACCAACTGCAAGCAGGGAAGGAATGGTAAGTGCAGCACAGTCATGATGGAAGTGTGAACCTTCCAGGGAGATGGAAAAGGACAGAGATGCCTAGAGGTAGCAAGAGGCTTTTGGCATGTGAGATGAAATGCAGGGGTGCAGCAGAGAGCAGAGGAAGAGGGGTGGTGCTTCTGAAGCCTGGTTATTCAGCAAGGTGGGTGTACCTTGGCTGCAAGGATAAGAAGCAGGTGGCAGAGGTGCCATGAGCAATGAAGAACAATGGTCTAATGCTACAAGTTTGGAGGGGGTCAGAGGCAGATGGAGGTCTTTCTGGTAGATGTATCAACAGACAAACTGGCCTGCTACAGAAGCAGAGCAATGCAGCAATGACTATGCACTTAGGCAACAGCATTGTAACTACCAGATCATAACAATAAGAGCTGTGATTCGAGATCAGAGTTAGCTGAAACCAGAGTGGTACAGAGCTACAGGGGTGTGTGGGATGCTGGCATGTGTTATCCAGTGAACAGACAAGGTACTACTCAATACCTGGGGTCAACGGACCACAGCAGGTGAGTTAGTGGTGTCCTAGAATCAGTGAACACAAACCATCCAGCAGGGGGTGATGCTAGGCATTGACAGAGTAAAGCCAACAGTCTTTGTAGGGTTCATGGAGGTCTGATAGCTTGAACAGAAGAGGTGAAATTGAAAGAGATGGTGAGGCATCAGAAGGAGTGGAAGTGAGTGGAAAGGTCAGAGTGTTGGGGCTCTCAAATCCAAAATAGGACAAGGTACTCAATGGGAGTTGTAATGATTGGAAGTGCCCAGAAGATGGTGCTGGAGGTCGGGAAGACAATGGGTACAGGTTTAATAGACTTGTCATGCTTGGGAAATTGAGTCTTGAAAGGCTAGGACTGATGGCCAGAAATAGGTCACCTAGGAGTAGAGAACTGATGCTAGAGGTTGATAATCACCTATTGGCAATCCTGGAGTGACTTGTCAAGAAGGGGCTGGGGAAGCAGCTGGGGAATGCTTAGACTGCTGTGGCTAGATCTAGGCATAAGAAAGTAATTGGAATAGTTCAGAGTAATGGAGAGTGATTTTCCATCAAGGATTACCAGGTGACAATAAAGTGTCAGAGAATCAGAGTCAGATGCCAGAGAAGAGCAGGAAAAATGAAGGAAGTAATGCTTATTGGTAGGGGACCATAACCTAAGCTGCATTTGAGGGTCCATAAGGGCTGGTGATGCTGTTTGATAGTAGGAAATCACAGCTGTTCTGGAGGGCCTGAAGTCAGAAATAGGGGAATGCCAGGGACAGAAGTTAGAAGTTGAATCTAGGCACATGTGTTTCAAGTGATGGGAGCCAGTAACTGATATCATAGAAGTGTTGGAGTGGCTTGGAGTGACTTGGAACAGCAGGAGCTGTAAGGAGCTTGTGCCATGAGGACTAGATTAACTTAGGGGTCAAATACCCAGAAGAGCATGAGGTCATGGTGGTGTTATTGGTGTTTATATCCTGACAGCTGACACAAGGGATGGAATGAAGTTCCGGAGATCTCGGAAGAATCATCTGTGAGTGCACCAAGCATGCAGGTGGTTTGGAGTTGAGTATTGAGAGTCAGTGGAGGCCAATCCTTATGTGAAGGCAAGAGAAGTGCAAGTGAGAGTACGAATATACTGTTAAAACTTTCCATTCTTTTAAAAGAGACTGTTAAAACCTATATCAAGATGAGTATACTTTTAACCAGTTTCTTTTTTTTAAATAAAACCCTTGATGCTGGAGGTAGATCAGAACTCCGGATGCTCTGGAGAATTCCGGGGGAAATCTAGGAAGGGTTTCAATGGTTAAATGGGACTTGGCTTCACCTTCTGGGGTGTGCCCTTGCACTTCTCCATTGTCCCAATTTACATAGATGTTGGGGTAGGTGATAAGGCTGTCTCTATGCTCAACAGAAGGGACAGGCAGGACAAGGAGAGTCAAGCCTAGTCATGGGGGTGAGGCTTTACGACTCCTTTGAGAATATCGTGTAGCCTCAGAGGTATTCCAGAGTAACCTGGAGGGTCAGAGTAAGCCCAAGGATTCATGCAGAGTGAGGACAATGACAAGAGGATTCTGGTGTTTTTGTCAATATTCATACTGAGGTACAAGATACAGAATGGCAGTACTTATACCTTAGAGAGGCAGAACTATCTAGAAGTGTAACGAAATAAGACAGGTGCAAACTCAGAAGTGAAGCAGATGTCTAGATATCTAGGAAACAAATGGAGATGTCAGGAAGAACATGTTTAATCATGTCAGACTAAAACTAAAGGATGACAGGATGAAACAGGGGAGAGCAAGAAACAGGAACAGAACAGGAATGGTAACAATAATGGTAACAGTAGCTAACTGGGAACAGTAATGGAGTTATATTGAAACGGTCTGGAGATGATAAAGGGAAACTAGGATAGTACTTAACTGGAGCAGAGATAGACTGGAAGTGGAATGGGCAGAGTGGGAGTGAAAGTCCAGGGAAGTGTATAATGCTAAGGGGTGGGAGTGTACATGCATAGCTGGGGAAGACTGGAATGGTGACGGAGGGCCGGAGTTGCCTGGAGGGGAGTCAGAGGGCTAGAGTGGCTTACTAGGTATGAAGACCAATTGTAAGCTGGGTCAGAATGGGGTTGGAATTCAGATCAGAGGTCCGGGATATGACAACAACCCACAATGTAGTTGCAGATGAAGGTGGCAAGGCTGGGCCACCAAAACTTTGCAGAGATGAGTTGTTGGATTTTAAGATAACCAGGGTGGCTGGCAGAGAAGTGGTCATGACAATGCTGGAGGATTTCACAATGAAGGTTAATAGAGAAAGGAATAAAGACCTGGTTGTGGTATGTAAGCAAACCATCAGTTTTCTTTCAGTCAGAGATGTGGAAGCAAAGGAATTTCTTATCTGCAGAGGCATTCTGTTTCTGCAGAATAGAGAGGCAAAGGGGATTACTCTATTGATGCTGTTTTATGTGTGTAAAGAGGTGTCACATCCTGTGTTAATGGGTCAACTCCACTATGTCTCTGGTGCAACTCTGGTTGCTTGCATGCTTTAAACTGCATATTTCCTAGTTTTCTTTACCTCTGTTTTTTCCTATCTAATAATTGATTACAACTTTACCTATGCTAACTCCATACCATTCTGATACAACTCTGTAGTTCCTTCAATTTCACTTTCTGTTCCTGTTTCTTTCTGCCTTGCTTTTCCCTGGCATTATTTAGTTTCAGTTTAACATTATTCAACATTGTCTCCTCTGACATCTCCATTTGTATCCAGGATGCATTGGCACCTGCTTTACTTATGAGACAACTCCTTTTATATCTCCATTTCCTTCTTAGATAATCTGCTTCTCTGAAGTATAAGTATTGGAGCTTTGTATCTTGTACTTCAGTTTGAATATCGACCATAACATGATGTTACAATCCTCTTAAACCCCCTTCTGCTTTACAACTTGACATCATATCTTTCATTGGAAAAAGCCCTATGGCCTATTCCAGACCTCTGGTAGTTTCCAACCCCTTTATAAATCAGGGAACCCAGTACTAGCATAAGGGTGCACCACATAAGGTGAAGCCAAGCTGTCACATTCCATGCCAATGGTTCAACTCCACTATGTCTCCAGTGCAACTCTGGTTGCTTTCATGCTTTAAGCTGCATATTTTCTAGTTCCCTTTACCTCCATTTTTTCCTATCTAATGATTGATTATAACTTTACCTATGCTAACTCTGTACCATTCCAATACAACTCCATAGTTCCTCTGACCTCACTTCCTGTTCCTGTTCCTTTGTGCTGTGCTTCTCCCTGTCATCATTTAGTTTCAGTTTGACATTGTTCAACATTGTCTCCTCTGACATCTCCATTCATATCCAGGATGCATTGGCACCTGCTTTGCTTATGAGACAACTCCTTTCATATCTCCATTCCCTCCTTAGATAA